>JANHFX010004677.1:0-77935 GCA_027560015.1 Chloroceryle amazona
CCCCAAAAAAAAAAACCAAACAACCAAAAAACAAGAAAACAAACAAACAAACAAAAACAAAACACAAAACCCACAAAAACAAATGAACCAAACAAAGAAAAGCAGTCACACAAATCTGTATTACTTTCAGAGACAGGATTTGACTATTTTATTCTAATGCACTTATAATGCAAAATGGCTTACTTATGTGTTAGATCACCCTTGCAAAAATCCTTTAACTTTTTCTATGATTCTGAGCCTTACCATGGAGTTCATAAGACCTTAAAATGGAAGGTGAAGATGAATTTTTACACCCTATGCAAACACAACTAAAAGCCTCAGAAAAATATAATGATACACAATCTTAATAAAGTCCCCTGTTGTAACATTAGAAATAAGGAGCTCTTCACCCAGAGGCATTATTTTTTGAACAGAAAAAAAAAGAAAAGAAAAGAAAAAGAAAACAAAATTACAAGTAATAATCATTGTTGCTTTATCAGTGAAACCCAGATGAAGAGCTCACTGTTTGCAGTTGCTAAATATTTGGATTTTACGAGAGCTACAGGAAATGAAACAGGTCACCTGAAAAGATTAACTATCCATTTTCTAGGGCTGATGAGTTGACAGCTCCACAGTGTTTCCCAGATCAGGTTAGAGGCAGCATAATATGACTTTATTGAGGAGGAAGTACCACCAGCTAATGAGAGAAAATTGAAAAGTTGCTATAGTATGTCACAAAGGAGGATTCTATTGGATGTTCCTCTCAATACAAACACCCGCAGCCTGCCCATGAATTTAAGCAGAATTTGCCCTCCTCCTCCATTTTCTTAAGAGCAAATGGAATGGGCTGAAAAGGTGCATTTACATGAATTGGGAAATGAGGGTTGTTTGTAATTTAATAGCAGATCTATTTTAAAGGAAAAACTATGAGTTAGGGCATGAGACAAGTAAAATGTGACTTAAAGCAGTACTTTAAAATGCTATGTTAAAAAGCATGATTTTTAGAAATAAAAACAAATTTCATAACGAAGGCCTTGCAATTTCAGTAGTATCCAGACATGTAAATTGATCCACTACTGTTTGTTTTGATTAACCCTTTAAGTTGTGGTGTGCTGCAAAGGGGGATTCAGATTATACCATCAAGACTTTAGTGGATAGAAAGGTAAAATAAAGATTCCCAGAAATGCCATTCTGAATTCCCAGAAAAGTGACAACTATTCTGCAAGAATGAGTGTTTGAAAAACCTAAGCTTATGAAATTATATTTAAAGACTTATTTCTGTCTCTAAGGATTTATTTGCCATCAGGTAAGGAAAATCAGTGGTATCCAAGAATGTGGTTGTATTTGTAATTTGTGCATTGGTGTTTTGCTTGCTTAGGATGCTGACGGTCAGGTGATTTAATGCACAAACATGAGCTTTAATGGATTCAGTTGTAGGGATATAACTTTCACTAAAGTTTGGGTTTATTTCCCTTGATAACAGAGAAACAGCAAAAACTAACAACTGTGCTTGGGAGGTTTTTTTAAGTGTTCATAGCTCTTAACATTGAAGATATAAGAAATTATCAAGTGCTTCATCTCAGGAGAAGAAATCAGCAAGAGGAAAAAAGCTGGAATCTCCCTCTCTCTAGAAGATATCTACCAACAGCTAATTCTCAATCTAATATGACTTTTGCACATTTGGAGGAAATTTAAATTTACAGGATCATTTGAGTTGGAAAAGATCTTTAAGATCATTGATTCCAGCCATCAACCTAACTCTACCAAGTCCAGTGTTAAGCAATGCCCCAAATCAACATGTCTACATGAATTTTAAACACATCCAAGGATGGCGATTCAACCAGTTCCCTGGGAAGTTTGTTCCAGTGCTTGATAATCCTTCCAGTGACTAATTTTTTTGTAATAGTCAACCTAAACGTCCCCTGGTGCAACTTGAGGTGATTTCATCTCATCCTATCACTTTATACTTATGAGAACAGACTGGCACCCACCTCTCTACAATCTCCTTTTGGGTAGTTCTAGAGAAAAATTTGCCTAAATTGAGACTAATTCATGGTGCCACTGATTTTCCAAATATTTCTTGTTTTTCAAAGAGCTTCTTATTTTGGGCCCCAGCCCAACTGTGAATAGCAGATAAGGTGGTCTTCAGTGTCACACAGACTTTCTGCAACAAGGAGAGCTTCACAACAGAAAGTGGGGTTTAAAACAGTGATGACAGCAGCACTTGGGTGCAGAACATTTTCCTGAGGGTATCCTTGCTGCTAAAATTTGGCAACACAAATACAAATGGCAGGCAATAATAAGAACACAGTGAAAATAAGAGCAACAATGATAGTTTGGAGGGCTGGCAGTCTAATCCCTTGCTCAGCATTTGCAGTCCATTGTGTAGGAAATGTGCCATGTAAACAGCTATGAACCAAACATGACATTCAGTGAAGTGTGTGATAAAAGGGTTTTCCTATCTTCTTTCCAGTCACAGTGAACCACACACAGACACATACCTGCAAACTGGGAATGTGGCACCACTTCCCACCACCCAGCAATGGCTGATCACGATGTTTATGGTCACTCCAACTTTTATGCAGGTAAAAAATATATGAATACAGATTCAGACACAGGGACACAGCTGAACACAGACCTCTGAAAGGATTCCTCGTTTGTCCATTCACCTTCTCTGACATCCATCTCCCATGGCAGGTGGGAAATTCAGTGACTGTTGGCATGTCATGATCAGTGCACAGCTACAGTGCCATGATAGCTGGTCATTTTTAATCTCTGAATGTGTTTCTGGGACATGTGCAACATGTCACAGCGAATTACTTTTCAGTAAAGGAGGCTTCAAAACACAGTTCCTTAAATGTCATGGCTCTGGTCCAATTTTACTTCATTAAGTTACTGCAGTGTAAAAGAGAAGTAAAGCTGTTCTTCCGAGGACTACAGCTGCTCCACAGTTTATCAGGGTCCTTCCAGCTACAATACACTGACTGTCAAAAAGACCCTTCAAAATTATCCAGGATCAATTTTCATGTGCAATGCACCATTTCTTTCTTGTTTCAAATTCACCATTGCTAAACATAAAGGATAGTTTCTTTTTAGAGCTGAGAAAGTATGTACAACCTTGTTCAAAGAAATGTAAGGATTAAAACCAAGTATTGTCATTTCTAGAGCAAGTTCTCCTGTAATATATATTAACACACCTCTTTTAATGGAGCAGAAAAGGTTTTAAATATCAGTAAATGGAGTAACAGATTAAAAATGCAATTTTTGAATGCAATTGGTAATAGACTCTGCTAAAGTTAAGGTATGCTAGATGTGTTTACTGTAGAAATCTGAATATATTTTTCTTCACCCTCTGGCTATGAAGTCAAATTCAGCTGCCAAAATCTAGGGCCATATTTCACAAGGGTCTCAATGTGCCCTTCAGATTTGCACCTCTCACTCTTTGCATGCTCCCTTTCTGGTGCCAAAGTATTTGCACATTAAAAATTCAGAGTCAGAAATGTCATTTTTATGCAGTGTGGCACCAATTCAGCAAAACATGTATGTGCGTGATTAAACCTCAGTAGTCTGATTGGGGTTTAACGCACTAAAGCTGACTAGCTATTCCCAGTAACCACTGCCACTGGAGCATATACCACAGGTCATTACCATACTTTTCTATTTTTTAGATTATGGTGCAGATATTTTCTGTAAACACTCTTGGATAGTTCATGGATAGTGTCCAGTGGCTGCAGAGTGGAATATTAATGGGAGAGGGATCTGGTTCATCAGCAGGCACCTAGATTGTCTATGCTTAATGAAGCAGCCTTCCTGACTTTGGAGCTTTTACCTAATTCAATTGTACTGCACCAAAAAGCTCAAGAGCTGAGAGAGGAAAATATTTGGAAGCTGCCTCTGAAAATTTGGCTCTAAACCTATCTTCTTGTGATTTCTCCACCAGGGAAGCAGGAGAACATTTAGGCTTAGTACTTTAGGGCAGAATTGCTGTGGTGATAAATCAGATACTGATCTGAGGGTATGAGGTAAGCCCAATTACAACAGCAATGGAGCTGCCTCCCACTGGTGGCTTTAGGTCAACATTTTGGGCTAATCACCTTAGCTGGGTAAGTGCTCGTAAATCAAGAGTTGCTTGGAAATTATCTGTTTTTCTCTTTGCATGGTAGAGATGCTCAGGGCAGCCCGGCTGTGCTTCAGCAGAGCCTCCCACTGCAGGATGGAAAGTGCTGTGGGGTGGATGGGAACCAGGGACTCCTCATGGGGAAAAAGCACAAGTTAGCAGCTGTAATGATACTTTAAAAAGTAGGCCATGGGAAACAGTATCACATCTCATGTAACTACAGCCAGACTTGAAAGCCAGGCCTTCTCTGTCACCCTTCCCTTGCAGAGTAGGGAAATATCTCTGTAGAGAGAGAAAAGAAGAAGGGGAAGAGGTCATCCTATTGGAAAACCCTTCACACACTTCTGCTGTGATGACCCATCACAGGCAGATTAGTGCAGTCCAAACAGCTTTCAAGAGACATGCTCTTTTCCAGCTTTCCCAGCACAATGACTGTCATGGTGGTGGCCCCAAAATAATGGTGGCGAGAGGAGAAGCCTGGCTGGCAGTGGTCCCTGCAACCCTGCAGGGAAGCTGGGGATAGTTGGTGGTGATGCCCTGAAACAAGAATCATTTCACTCCTTCTTTTGTCACCATCTACTTCCCTGGGCACCCGTCATGTCAGCTCTTGTAAGAGGAACAAGGAACAGAAGAGATATTTGTACTGTTTTTTTACAAGGATTTGTTTCTGGTTTGAGCACATGTGAACAGCATCAAATATATAGAAGTCATTAATAGGCAAAAGATATGGGAAGTACTAGAATGTGGTGTACTTATATTTTAAATCCTGTAGGGTGACTATTCGAAGCAGTGTATAACAGAGAGGACAAGAGAGATGTATAGCACTTTTCAGAGAGTAAGCATCTTCTGTTTCATTAAGGGAAATCTCTAAAATGAGCCAGCATCAAGAGTTCAAACAAGGGACGGTCATTCACTATTTTTAACTGTGCAGGAACTGGGACACTTAGTGAAATTACCTGGAACTGGATTCAAAACAGACACAAGAAAGTTCCTTCTAATACATGGCATAATTCAACCCAAGAGTTTGTTGTCGCAGGAGACTGCAGAGTGCAAAAGTATAAATTGGTTCAAAACAGGATTATTCAAGTTTACAGAAGATAGGTCCTTACTGGTGGCTATTAAAAACAGTGGTCCAGATGCAACGTCTGGCGTTATGGAGTCCCTAAACTGTTGACTGACAGGATCTGGGAGACTATAGAAGGGGAAGGAATGCTCCATACATGCTGTATTTCTTTTCTTTTACAAAGCATCTGCCACTCACCACTGCAGAAGGCAGGATATTGAGCTAAACAGATATGCAGTCACAGCTCACAACAGTTTCCATGTTCCTCACAGAACCAGGAACTGGTGTTGCCTCATTTCAAGCTTCTAGTTGCTTTGAAGTCAGATTTTAAGCCACAGTCAGCACAAGTATCTGACCAACTGCCAGTCAAGCATTAAGCAACAACATGAACTTCTGTCACTAACACTCTTTCTTTGGTGAAATATTTTGGAAAATTTTCCAATATTTTTTTCTTGTTAACCCGAGAGTTTTTCCTACTCTAGATATCAGCTGTCCCCTTGTGTCTTGCAGAATGCTGTTTCTACCATGTTGTCATACTCTTCTGCAAACAGCAGCTTCTTCACTCAATGTTTTGCCTATGGTTGGAGCTGCACTGATTCAGTTATGACATTTTAAATACTGCTCCAAACTTCAAATGCTCTGAATTCACTTTAAAGTTAAAATGATTTTAAATTACTCTTAGCTTGACTTCTTCAAAGCTTAAAATAAATCCCCCTGTATCTGACCTGTGCAAATTGGAAATGCAAAGGGGCCTTTGAGCAGATAGGGATACTTCCCAAGACTTATCTGCTTTGATGCATGAAGCAGAACTGTGCTGGGTGATGGCCAAAAATGCTTGTGCACATGGGAGGGGGGGCACTTGGCTGTGGACATGCTGTCAAGCTAGACAGCAACTGGGATTTGTGACTTCTGGCTGTGCTTTATGTGTGTGGGATGTGGCTGCAGCAGGAAGTAGTTCCTGAGCCTTGTGCCCTATGTGTGAAACCAGATGACTCTGCATATAGGCTGAGTGTAACCTCTGTCAAAGTCATGTAAAGACATTTTCCAGTAAATGAGAATAATTTATTGGGATTCAGCTCCAAACCCTTTTTATCCACTGTGCTTCTTGCATTCCAGTCCATGAAAATCCAGCTTAGATCTTCCACATTACTGTAGGTGTCTCAGTGTATGTCTCACAGAAAGATCTGCAAAGGGCATCAGTACAAGAATCTGCAGTTTATACAAAAATAAAGACACCAAGACCTGTAACTGAAAATCCAGCTTTTATTAGTTCAGACAGAATGAGCGCTGATTTTCACTGCAGGTCTTCTCAGTTTTGATCTTTCCAGAAATGCATAGGTGGTAAATAGTATCAGACATCCTCAAAAACATTGCATATATTTAATTCTGTGATGGCACATCAACTCCACTTTTAACAGCAATAGGACACAGAAGGCACATTACAATAATCTCCAATATGTCATCATTTCTCCTAGTTATCAAGAAAACCCAGGTGTAGGCCAGGGGAAGCACTGCCCTTCCAAAGATTACATCCATTTGCCTCAGCACTTAAAGCCATGGAGAACTTCATTTAGTAAATGCTGAAAATGAAAAGGAAGGTACCAGTGAAAGACTCCACCATTCAGGTGCAGCATGTGAGGCTGATTTTGCAGGCATTACAGATGGAAAATGAAGTGAGGGACTTTTGCATGAAGCCTTCGGCCCTGGAGGAAAACGTCCTGGGAACACTAGCCTTTGAGCCTGAGAAAATTATTGATGCAAAGGGAAATGGTGATAAGGACTGGCTATTTATAGGATAATTAACTCAGGCACAACATACACTAAAGCGAGCTCCTGCTCCAGGGTTAAATCATCCACAGGGTGCTCAGGAATTGCCACCTGATGCTCCTCTGCATGACTACATGGATGACTACAGCTGGTGAAACAGATGTAATCCTAAAAGCTTAACCCCATTCCCAGTGATGTTAACTGGAGTTACTCTGTTTTTCTCAGTAAAATCCAAACTGGTCATGTGCCTGTTATTTAGTTTAGCTCCTACTAAATCTACCAATGTTTCTTTTCCCTCCAAGAAATGAACCCAAGTTAATATAACAATAATACCCATTGTTCACAGAGTACTAACAACATGCCCTGCTTGGCTACCATACAGATGACAGAATGAGGCTAAGCCCAGCACTTTTCCAAGAAGTTGTGCTGGCAGCACTTATGCTGTTTATATAAAAATAAATAAATACTTTGAATGCCACAAATGGTAAGCTGAAAAAACAATCTCTGCCAAGCAAAAGAAAGATGAAGTTGGTGTAGGAAAATAAGTTAGGGACATTTAAAAGAAAATTCCAAGTAACAGAAAAGACATAAAATAAATAATAACTAAAAACATATGATAGTATAAATAAATTATCATGTGTAAGCAGTAGGTTGTTTAATTAGAATTTATTATGTACATATCACAGATATGAATAAATTCTAAGTCTTCATCACTTGCTGTTGCACAAGGTTTGCAGTAATTGCATCTATTCATATTCAACAAACTACAAATGACAGAGACAGAAGGTTTGAATAATCTGTGTTCACACTTCAGATATTTGTTCTGGTTTTCCCTGTGAGTACTTTTCTATTTCTGCAGAAGGAGCAGTCTCTCATAACACACACTAGTACTTCTGACACCCTCAGTGAATGACTCATGCCATGGCCCACAAATGCCCCTCAAGACTCTCATGAATATCCATACAGGGACACATAACTACCAAAAGAAGTGTATTGCAGTTGCTGTACACCAACACTAACACTACAGGGCATTACAATTTTAATTCAGATCAGAAATGTGCTTTTGAAGCAAATCTCCTGTTTGTCCCTGTTTACTGCATTCTGTCCTGCCTGATGCAGTCCAACTGCTCTTGGGTGTTTGGTCAGTGGAATCAGATTAGGATAAATCCAGAGTAAATCACCTTAAAAGATGTATGGAGTAGCCTCAACACCAACTGTTTAGCTCTATGGTGTTTGTCCTATTGCCCTGCACTTGTTGCTAATATTACCACAGCCTTCCTACACTGAAAACTAGGAAGAGATTGTTTTTGCACTGTATTTCTATTTAGCTTCAGGGAAATGAGACCTAATCTCTGTCCTAAGATATAAAACCCGTGGATAAACATATGACTGTTCCAGGAAGAAATCTTGGACAGGTAAATGTGGCTTGATCTTACCTGAACAAAATTAAGTATGTTGCAAGAGAGTCATTACACAACTATTGCAATCTGGAACTTTTCTGAGTTTTCTCTCAGTCTTATTTTTCACTTATGATGGTCTTTAAAACAACAACATTTTATGGTATACCATCTTCCATTTTAAGTTACCAAAAAATACATATGTGCTTCAGATCTAGGCTGCTGTAATACCATAAGACCCATGCCCACCATGCAATATAGTGATTATACCAGCCTCTGCTCTTTCTGGGCAACATCTAGAAAACAGCAACACCTACTGGAATTTTCAAGTAAGTAGGGGCAGTGAGGTTAGGTCTCTTCCATGAATCTCTGCAAGAAGGTAATCCCAAGGCATCACAGCATGGAGTGTTGTAAGGCCTTTTGGTCATGGGCAGTTTTAGCCTTGCCTCACACACTTCTAAACCCAGGGACAGGCAGATCCTGAGTCAATGCAGGCTTCTCTTTTCATTTAGAGTGGGCATGGTTTACATACTCAAACCACTGCCAGCCTCATCCTGCCATGCTTTAATTTTCCTGGCAGAGGACAAGTGCAACATGGGTGTGCTCAGCACAGCAGCACAGCCTCCCATGATGCCTGGAGAAGTCCCGCTGTGCTGCTTGGCAGAACACGCCCATCTCCACACCACGGCATGGATGCAGTTCTAGCATCTTGGCTCCCAGAAAGGCGTAACTGATTCTTTCATACTGCAAACCAAACAATAACTCTTGAACCTTTTCTGGAAGGAATTAAAAGAGCAGATAAATTGGGGGCTGATGGCAATAATTTAGCTAGTCTTGCAAATGTCTTTATTGTTCTACAAGTCAAGGCATAGCCCAGAGTGGAAGACCTGCACGTGTGTATGCTAAAGTTTCTGGGAAATAACCGCAGGAGCTACTGGCATAAAACTAGCAGATATGGCTCTACCCTGACCAGAATAAAGTGTCCCTTTTTGCTAATGCTCTCCCATGGTTTGGAGGATTAGTCCATCATTCTCGGCTCTGGCAGCAACACTGTGTAATGGCTGCCCTTCCATGCAAGGAGTAGGATGCTATGTTTCTCCAGCTTGGAAATTCTTGTATTTATTTTGCCAACAAGTGAAGAAAGAAACTAAAAGATGTTTTGATTCACAGATCAATTTATTTTCACTAAACAAGAACGCCTAACTTCTTATGTCAGTGTCTTATCAAACAAGTTCTTGCCATTGCAGGTATGTAATAAAGGAAAAAAAAAATGTGTTCAGACAAATCTGCATCAAAAGGTTAAAAAGATATAAATGATCTTAGGAGAGGTATTCTTCCCCACTGCTACAGAGGTTGGCATGAAGTAATGCAGTTGCTCCCTTTGAAGCACTGCCAGCATAAATAGCTCACAGTAAGAATTTTGGTTTTCATAACAAATATTGAAATGCAAGAGAACTACACATTGATGAATATACACATTGATGGTTCATTGGGACTAGACAACTCAGGCAGAGTTTAGCTACAGTATAAACAAAATATCTTCCAAACTTTTTTTTTTCTTTTTTTTTGTAAAGGGTGTCAATTATGTAAAATTATTCCATGATAATAACAATAGCATTCAAAGGCAGATGTGTGTTTTTCAAACCTATCCAGTCTTTAGACTTCCTCAGCTTTAGAAGGCAAAGATCGCACCTACAAAAACAATGGTGGAGCACAGTAGCCCGTTTTCTCTTAGCAACTATCTGCATAGATCATTCATTCTCCCATTTGCTCTGATCTATCCCTCATTTCCACCTTAATGCCTTTGAAACATTTTGTCTCATTTCTTTTTTTATTTGGAGAGAATGAAGAGAGCTAAAACAGGTAACTATTTGATTTTGCTAGCTTATCAAAGCTTTCCAAGCTTCCCAGAAGGCACCAAACCATTAACATGAGAGAAGTGAGAGAAATTCCCACACAGAAAAATCAGAGTATCATCAACACTGGGACAGACGTGGGTTGGAATTTACTAGGGATAATCCTTTGATTTTAATTTTATTGCTCAACTGAAAGGTGCCTTATGGGGGTCATGAAAAGTATCTGGGTCCAAATTTGACCCACCTACCTTTATGTGGCCAAATTGCAGACATTTTGTCTCAATGCCAGGCTTCTTTCCTGAAATTAATGGAAAATGATGGGCATCTCCAAAGGAGGCTTCACTTAATGTATGCCATAGACATATGTCTTAAGATGAATTACACCCTTGTCCTGGTTTTAGTTTATGTTAGTTATCACAAACAGCTGCTGGCCCAAGCAGTTGGGAAGGGCTGCAGCTGGGATCAGCCACAGCCAGGATAAACAATGAAACAAGCCAATGGGATATTGAGCACCAAACTGCGTCATGCCCCTATACAAGGGGAGAGCTGACTTGGGGTGGGAGTGTTTCAGTGTGGCCAGAGCAAGGAAAGTTGGCATTTTGGGTACAGGTACAGCCTCTCTGGCTTCTATTACTCACTTTGTCTATCATTTCATCAGTACTATCATTAGTACTGTTTTCTTCTCTCTGTTTTTTTGTTTTATTAAACTATCCTTATATCACCCCCTGCGGTCTCACTTTTTTCTTCTTCTTGATTCTCCTTCCCATGCCACAGGAGGGGGTGAGGGGAACCAGTGGGTGAGTGGCTGCATGGTTGTTTAGCTGCCAACAGGTTAAACCATGACAGCCCTGAAGGTGTATATCTGTGCGCTCTGATTGCAGAAGGGACTCCAGATTACCTGACCAGAGAACCAAGTAGTAGGTGACTAACTTTTTGATGGTTTAAGGAATATATTTCAATGATGTGGACACCCTGAAAGATTCACACATTTCCCTGTAGGTAACAGGGCAGTTGTAGTTGGATTTCGTCCACATCTCTTAGACATTAAGATGATTTAGCAAGAGCCTCTCCTATCCAAAGACTACAAACCAAACTAAATAAAGCCCCTGTGTGGGTGTGCAAAGCCCAAAACACTACAGAAGCAAGAGGTTTCTGCATTTCTTTGGATGGGTGTATGTGTTGTATGAGTCTGTGAGGCCCAGAGCTACAATATAGAGCAGATTATACATAGAACCAAGCTTCAAAAAGCCCCCATGAGGAATTGTACTGTATATCACAACCCTCCAAGCTGTGTTTAAAGGGAGATGGATATTTGCCTTGCAGGCAAAGAGAGGGAACAGTGGGGCCCAAGAAAGAGGTTATGGACAGTGGAAACTCCTGACCGCAAGCTCTACACCAGCTGCTCAGTTTCATCCCTGCTGGTGCTTGCTGTCCTGGCTCTGCATCAGGGTCTCTGCAGTGCTCAAAGTGAAGCAACCAGTTCCTGCTTGGTAGAGTATGTCCATGTATTCTAACTGCAATGCCCGTACCAATGCCCCTCTAAAAACACCTCCTTTAATTTTTCAGGTAGAGGTTTTATTTCATGTCCCATTTGAGTCAGTAGCACTAGGCTGGCAATGAAAAGACACCAATACCATTGAGTGTGTAGGAGAATAGCAGAGGAGATTGTTTAAAGGTTATAGTAGGATTGTTATTGTTTACACACATAGCAGCACATATAAACTGATTGCATCATGGTTCCCCACACATTCACTTGCTTGACTTCCCTGACTTCTGTGATTCTACAACTGCTTCCAAACAGGTGAGTAAAATGTTTTCAGGCTCAGACCCATGTAGTTATAGCGGGCAACTAAACATCTATTAAAAGGCTGCATTGGAACTGAAAAAGATAGTCTGCTGCCAAACTCAAATAGCAGAGTTAAAAAACAAAACAAAACAAAAAACTCTTGAAAATAGAAGGAACAAGTTTCTACATGCACTTGTTTTCCTAGGAGTGCACCATTTGTGAATTCATATTTCGTGATGACCACTGTGCTGACAGCTACTTTGGAAAGGTAAACAGATTGTCCTGCTCCAGAACAGGGGAAAAAAAAAAACCCTGTCTTTACATTTAATCGTTCTTGTTTGTGAAATTTTCAGCTGCTTAGTCAGGTCTGAAGTATTTGAAGAGACAGATGAAATGGAGATTGATGGAACACATTTGCACTACATAACGTTCCTGCTCTTTATTTTAATCACTGCTTTGATGGACATATCGAAGGAGGTCAGCAGAAGTGAAAAGAGCTATGACTTGGGTGGTGTCTCTCAAAGAACCTCCAACCTCTTATCTCCATTGAAGTGGGACAAGAAAGATTTACAAGATGGCCGGGATCTGAATGGGCTGAATCATGGAGATCCCAACCGAGGCAAAATGTTCCCTATAGCTCAACATTTAGCAGCTGGGACTGTGACGCACTTTGCATTCTCCTAGGGAAAAAAATGTTGACAGGTGATATGCTGCCAAAACAACCTCAGCACCTCTGCAAGAGTTAACTATCCACAGAAAGGGGCCAGAGAGACAACAAGTGTGAATCAGGAGAGCTCCACTAAGCTCACTAAAACTATGCACTACTGAGGACATTGTCTAATGCAACTCTTTCTAGAGTGTACTTATTTTGAATTTAATTTCTAAAAGTAAAGTAAACAATAACAAAAAAATTAAACCCAAACAATTCATATCCAAGCTGACTTGTTTATCAAAAGAAACAACTTAGAAGAATAAAAGCATGACCATTAAGGATGTGTAGCAGATCTGCTTAGTATTTGGATTTCAACAGGAGAACCTAGCACACAGACCATTTCCCTGAACATGTTTGTCTGTAGGCTGCTCTCATTGTAAATGCACCAGGTTGAATCACTCCCACATTGCTGCACTGTTATTGTGGTACTGGGGCAAAAATATTTGGCAGGCATTTCAAAGTAAATGCTTCAGATGGAATGACGGCAGCTGAGGAGCAAAATGCCAAGATTAAGGAAAGTGTATGCTCTGCTATGCAGGAAAGTTTCTCTGGATGACATACCAAAAAGAAATTTAGTCAAATTTTAACATAATTGTTAGTAACTTTTACTGGAAATAAGACAGAAAAGTGGCCAACACTTAATATGCAGTATTTAAAAGGTTGTTTAGAACATTAAAATATGTAAATAAGAATTAAAAAATCTCCATCTGAATGAAACAGGGGTTTAATTTGTCAATATTATAAAGAATACACATTCCACTGGGAAATTCTACTCTAGTAATATAAATTCCTCTCAAAAAGATTGTGGTGAGGCTCACAATATAGAAAAAAATACATGTTGTGTTATTATAGTGGCATATTTACTTCACACATCTTCAGCAACTTGAGCTTTTCCATTATAAATTGCTGTTTTCAGGGATTTTTTATAACTTGGATATTGGAATTGGCTTCCAGCTATGACTTGGTGAATAAAAGCTCAGTTTGAGACCCACTTATAATACCAAAATTAAAAATATATATATATTAGTTTGGACACCATTAGCTATAGAAGATCAAGAAAAATAAAACTTTTCTGGTCTTGCACCATTTAAAAATTACTTTGGTTTACAAAGGCAATTTGTTAATCAATTAGTCCAATTGCTTTAATTCCCTTTACAGAACTAAAAAGCAAATGGTTGAGAAGCTAGATGTGAAAATGACTTTGCCATATGTAGTGACAACTTTTCATAAAAATTATTAAACTGATATTTTAAGCTGCTTTGCACATACGTACAGTGGAGCTGTTCACCTGCTTATGCCAGAAAGAGTGAGTTTGACTTCTGGTGCAGACTGAAATGTGCTCTCTGCACTTCCAGGAGTCTGCGAAGTGGTTGGAGACTCTCCAGTGGGCACTCCGTGCAAATATGTGTATTTTCCATGGCTCCTAGTGCATCCTTCAGAAGTGCCCTGGGGAGCCTGCTGCTTGCACTATACCACAGGGGATAATAATTCTGTTTCTGTTTTCTAAATGTAAGGTTTGACTTTCAATTTTTTCATGCATTTAAAAAAATAATAAACAAATAAATTTTTTAACCACACAAAAAATCCACAAACCCCAAACCCAACAAAATACCAGTGTGCTAAAATGTCCCACACTGTAATACATCAGTGTATTGAGCTAAGAAAGTGAAATTTCTTCTATAGTTTTTGTTTTTCCTTCTCACTTCTATGTTCACCCGAACTTCTGATAGATCTGTCTTTCCTGCAGAATATCACTGAAGCTTCTCCTCTCCTCCCCCACTGGACTAAAAGCACTGAGTACTTACCTGGGTCCCTGGGCAATGGGGGAGCAGAGAGCAGCAAGCCACCATGCTCTAGAGTGTGTGGAAGCCCTGCAGTGCTCTCTAGCTCAGCCAGCTGCTGGACCACCCATCCCACTGCAGGGCACTGTCATTGCCATAGAGAACAGTCCCATGCCTACCAAACTGCCATTTGTCACAGACTTCAAGGCAGAAGAAAATGAATAGATGAATAATGTCTAGATGAATCAGAAGAAAAGCACTTGTCTATCACTCCCATAGTTCTGCCCAGGTGTTCCCACAGGAAAAAAAAATGGACACATGCACCACATTTTATATGCACAGTAAATCCAATGCTTCTGGGAAGAAGAAAATGCTTCCCTTATGGTTTGCAGATAATTGGTAAGTTCAGCACCTTTGGACAAGTACAACTGGCTGTACACATGCAAATCTTTATTGCAGAGTATGTGCTGTAGTTCTAGCATTTTGGAAGCATTGCAAATAGTATGCAAGTGCTGTGTCGTTGATACATCCATGTACAATAAGGCCATCCATTTTTTTCTGGAAACTGCACAACTCTAATGAATGTCTCACAACTGTGTGCTAGAATTTCTCCATGTGTGCACATCAGATGGATCTGAGGTTTCTGGGTATGCAGAAATAGCTATGTGTTGCTTGTAATACATGGAGAAACCTTTGTAAACACAGAATGTTCTCAAAATCTGTATGCACACAATATCTGAGTGGAAAAGGAGCATGTGAGATCCAGCATACAGAGTGGCCCTCAATCTCCAAAGCTCCAGCCTTCAGATCTGATTTCTTTTCATCTTCCAGGTGCTGCTAACAGTTCTGCCATCCTGTCCTCCTCAAACCTGTGCTTTTATCTGCATCAGGGCCCCAGCTTGGCCAGGACTTGGAGACAGAATTACCCCACTGTTTCTGGAAAGTGAGTGCACCAAGAGATACTGAAAGGTTTCCAATTTTTAAAGCAAGATTTTCTTAGAATACAAACTCATAAACTAGAACAAGGCATCTCTTTAAATTCAGTTAGCTCAGACTATTTTGTGAAGTAGACTGACACTGTTTGAATACAAATCTCCTCCATCCCCATCACACCATCTCCTACACTCCCACTTTCTAGTCCTGCAATCCTTAGTGGTTTCTTAGATTTGAACAAGCACTGCCATCTCCATTGTCTCTCAGATAAAGCATCTATCTTTTTAACTCCTTTCAGACTGGCTTGTCTCTATTGTCGGAAGCAACTCCCTTGCTCCCCTCAGGAGCCTCCTGCTTCATGCGGCAGGCTTCACGCCACCCACTATCAGCACAGTTCTCCAACCACACACAGTTACTTTTGGGGTGGGAAAAATTTCCTGGTTCCTCAGAAGGGTGGTGGTTGGTGCATCAAACTGGACAACATAAACTCTCACCCCTCCATTGCTCTGCCCTCATAAAAAAAAGTCAATCTTTCAGCAGGCAAATCACACCACACTGCACCCAGGCCCAACATCTTCCCCACTCTCATCTTCTGCTGTTACACCTCCGCACCCAGACATACCTTCCTGTTCCTGTGAATCATATCAAAACACTTCTCTGTAAAAGACTCCTTGAAAATGCTTTCTCAAGGAAACCTATCAGAGACCTTAGTAGGGAAAAAAATTTGCATGTGAGATGAAGATTAGGCTGGTGGGTGGAATAGAGACTGCTTCAGAATCTCATCCAGTTCTGCTATTCTAAGAAGAGTCACAGATACTCAATGTGGCCTCAGTTGAATAGTACTATTTAGGAAGTTGTCAAACTTCCTTTTGCATATGCCAAAATGAATTGCATATGCCAAAAATGAACTCTTGGAGTCAAGTGAGAGTAGATGTGTTTAGTTTATTTATCCTGCTCATTCAAGATTCATGTTCTCACTTCCTTGAAACATCAAAAAATATGAGAACTAAATGAGTAGCAGTGCCATCCATACTGAGCCATGACACCTGTAATGGCAGGTAGGACACTATTGTGATCTGGTTGTTCAGTGCAATCAGATGAGAAAAAAAAAATAAAAATCTGACATTTATCATAATCACTGGGGTTGGGATACATATCACTTGTTTGCAGCCATTGGAAAACTGGCTGAATGATGTGGGCTAGTTCATGATTCTTCTACATATAAAGGGTCATGGTCACATGCATTGATCATAAACAGTGATCCTTAGACTGGACTCCCTCTGACTACAGTTTTGTAAGCTGACACGTCTTGAACACTCAATGTGTTCCCCACAACTCATCCTCTCTCCACTGTGCCCTTCATAGCCCAGAATTCCTCACACTTCCTGGGATTCATCTCACAGGTAGCAAGTGAATAAAGCAACAGAACGAGGAGCATAAGGTGAGGAGAAGAACAGTAGACCAGTATGTTTGCTCAGTTTTTGTTGTTTTTTTTTTTAATTTTGCTGTAATTTCAACAGTATTAAGTTCCTTTTGTTTTCTAAAATGCTTTGCATTACATAGATCTCCAGTTATTCTGAAGAAATGTCCTTTTCCTACATGTGTGAACTAGATGTTGCATTGCAGCCAGAGGAAGGCAAAAAGATGGTTGTAGAGAATGTTGAAATACAGCCACAAAATTGGCCCATGTATGTTTTCCCATCTGAAAAAGACTCACTTCAAATTCGATAGCTGAGATGCCCTGGTACCAGCTTTACTCTGAGACAAAATGTATTTTAAATCCATTGAGAAGCTGATAAAAAGTCAGTTTTATGATATTTGTTAAAATTGTTCATCTGGTAAAGCTGGTATTAAGTATTGGCATTTGCTTTGATAAAATAACTACTCAGTTAAGGTTAATCACATTTGATGGGCTTGGAAATCCTTGTAGCTTTTCTGTATGCAACATCACTGCCAATCTTTTTCTGAGTCTGCAAAGACGAGTGGAATGAAAGCAGTGGATGAAGAGGAAAACCATCAGGCTACAAGACAAGACAGAAAAGTCTAAAAAAGCCAAGGATATATTCATGTTCTTTTGAAGGCAAATGACCTGTCAAGCTATGGAAAAGCCCAGATAGACAAACATCTGGGTGGATTTCCCAGGGATGGTTTAGTGTGTGTATCTGGAAGAATGCTCTTACCTAAGCAAAACAGTGGAGGAATGAACTGCTGCACAAATAGTGTGCAGTTACCTGCATTGCACCTCTCCACACATACCTGTGTGGCTCAGAGGGAACTCCTTCCACATTTTCATTGTGGGCTATTCTAAGACCCCCTCATCAAGAAAGAAATCCTACATCCTTACTGGTCCCTGACCAAAGCTTCTTTTTCTCCTTACTCTAGCAAAAAAAGAGTGAATGGACGCTCAGCCCTCCTGCAGTCAGCATTGGAAGTCCCAGGCACATGGCTTGGCCCACAAACACTTTTTTCAGAGAGGCTTTTATCCCTAGTCACCAGCTGATGAAGATAAGCTACAGAAAAAGCCAGTTGATAAAAGATTTTTGGGACAGGATTTACCTAGTCTAATTTACCTGCTAAAAAGATAGGCTGTTTAACCTAAGTAATCAACAGCTCCTGGAAAAAGAGAGGTTCAATTCAAGTTCCTCTCTGCTGATAGACCTGACACAAGGAGCTCAGGGCTGTTGCCCAACTATAAGTGGCCAAAGTTATGTGAGATGAATCCTACCCTAAGACATTTTCTTCCAGACCCCCAATGTGTTTGTTGATTCTTTCTACTTGAATTCATTAGAGTAAATTAAGATCATAATCCTACACTAAGCTCAAGTAAACTAATTCCCCCATCCACAAAACCCATCTGGCTTCCACAGGGTTCTGGATTGGTTTCTGAATGTTTTTACCATGTTTGGCCTTTTGTCCCTGACTTAAGGCCTTTTGATAGAGGGATCCTCTTTATTTATAAGCTTCCTGTCTTTCCTGTTGTATTCTTAGCACCATCCCCTTGACTTTGGTTTAACATAGTGGCAGGCTTATTATTATTACTATAAATGGGAACAGTATAAAAAGCTGTATCAGTTCTTTACTAGAGTGAGTAAAGCTGAAATTTGTTGGAGTGACCTGGAATTTTTCCCTTCTTGTAAAGAAACATTTTCATTTCAAAAGTGATAGATCTCAACTATCTCAGCAATAAAATGGTTGCTATTGAATGCCATGGTAGTTTTTGAAACAAGAAAACCTCTTTCTGTGTTCATTCAGAAGATTAAAAGACTGTCAAGTTTAAAAAATTGTTGGCTCTGCTTAACACTTGCCAAGCACACTATAGACTGTTTTATCCATTTTTGTGCTCCGTCACTTGTCTCCTTCATGTGTGTAATATAATAATTTCCAAAGTCAGAAAAAAAAAGGGAACAGCTAAGATAAAATGGCACAAGATTAAAAACTCTTAGCAGTCGTAGAACCTGGCAAGAAAGAACAAAGAGGTTTTAAGATCATCATATTTTATAGCATTAGAATGCCACACATTAAATATAGATTTTGCTGCTGATTATATTGTTACGCATTCCATTGTTCCCATGCCATTGGCCTTCAGGACTTTATTACTTATGTAATTCCAAGATCTGACACAGCTAGAGTGAAATGCATCTGATCTCAATGAATGGCATCAGATGAAAAAAGCGGATTTTAGGAAAAAAATGCCAATTTAATTTTACTGTGAGTCCATTGATTGGTGACAGATGTTACCATTCCCATTTAATTATTCTTGATTCATTTTCCAAATAAAAATATAGGTAGATGTCAAAGTATTTGAAGTCATCCAGATAAAGAGTTCATTTAAACAAGTTTTCTTTATGCTTTGGGTTGGGCTTTGTTGTGTTTTTTTCTTTTTTTCCAAATAAAGGGAAACCTGATTCAGAGTGGTACATACAACCATACATGTGTACATGAAAGTTCTCAAACAATACAGCATATGATTATTAAACAAGGGCTGAGACAGCATGGGACTGTGGGAAGACAAGAGGGTAATTCAGTAAGAATTCTATAGCAAGTGTTGGCATGAAACTACACCCTGGCGCTTCTGTCAACAGAAGCACCTCAAACTGGCATTTCATGACCACTGTGTATTCAGAGCTATAGATAAAGGCATTATTTAATAGAAAAACATATCTAAATCCCAACAAACTGCCAATTTAAATTAAATGTGTAAAACTTGACTGATTTTTTTCCTCACCCTCGAATATGAGCACATAAGGTATTAACTTATTATCAAAAAAATCTAATACTTTAGTTTCTTGCTTCCTCTCCATGTTATTTTTACAGGAAATATATTTTATCATACTCTTCATTATAAAAGAGGGCAGTTATGATCAAAAAGAAAGGTTTTGTTTGTTTCCTCTCTAAAAAGGTAGCAACATATGCACCTGAATATTAGAGATTCAGTACTTTAGAAGCATGAGACAGATAAGAAAAACATCATTATAATGAGACTACATGTAGATGATTTCTTTATATGATTCAGAATGTTTAATTAATTTAAAATAACAAAATGCTTAGAATAAGCAAGTTAATTCTCCTAATGCTTGGAAACCTACCAACATTATACTGTGATCCACAGGCAGAGGCCTGGTATATCTCAGGCATTTGAGGCACTCTGGAAGAGACTGATGCAAGCCTGAAGGAAGATAACTGAATGCAGGCACTCAACATAGGTGTGCAAACTGTCAGCCTGAAAATGGTCATGCCTCAACTTTAACGTTGCCGACAACTTTACATGGCCCATGGTATATCTGATTTCCAGTCTATTCGCTACTTTATTTGTGCTTGCCATTGAAATGAAGCTTTCATTGATGTGTGTAGTTTGGATTTTACAATAAAACCACTCATATGGCAGAGTACAGCCTCAGAGAGCCAGTGGCTGTGGCAAAGCCCTTATGGACGTCTATTTGTGTGGGGACTCTCCGTGATGGAGGCACAGCCTAGATAACCACCCAGCTTCCAAGGTTGATGATTTGGAGACTAACAGAGGATGAGGAGCTGCTGTATGGCCAAGCATACCTCAGCCACTGCTACAGCACCCCACACAGAAGATAGGAACCTTTGAAAAAAATTATACAAGTACATGAATGCTAAATGAATTGCTACTACATTTCAGGACATCCTGACGGCTTTTCACATTTCTTGTGTGAGCCCTGTTAGCTCTGAGCTCTATTTTTCATTCAATCAACTTGCACAAGCAGTGGGTGGCCTGGTAGTACTTCAAGGGAAGCCAGCTTTGGACCAATAAAGACTGCAGTGAAACACTGCAATTCCATGACTGGTGCTTATCAAGTGTCATATTTATTCTGTATAGTCTTGCTGTCCACCTGAAAAATATCTAGTAGGATACACTGACATTTCTCAAAATGTAGCTTCAGATCCCAGTTATGGTCCTGTTCTAAATAACTTATTCAAGCTGCCCTGTGGATTTTGTGTTCCTGAGTTTCCTTTGATGTGGTACACCGTAATTTGTACTACACTGGCTGTCTTTTTTTTGAACACTATGCCTAATCATGTTTCATTCTCAGAGTCTTGATTTAGTTATGGATCAAAAAATTGGGTGCAGATTTTTTTTTATTTTTATTCTAAAGTTGTCTCCATATAATGCAGCAGTGGAACTTTATGTTGTTACATAAAGTATTACTACATACATATAAAACTCTGTGTTGGAAAAAGATATTGCTCTTTGCAACAATCTCTACAGAAATGTATTTTTCCCTTCTGCTAAAACATGAACAGCTGAGGAGCATGACAGATCGCTTGGCATTCTTAGAATTGACTTTGCCCTGCACATCATATTTCTGTAGCTATAAGAAATAGTGTTACACCTTCAAACCCTTATTACTGTAATTAAGAAAGTCAGCCTTCTCAATGTGTTCCTATTCTCTTATGCTGACAGGAATGCAAATACAGTTACCATTGCAGGCTCCAGTCTTAATGCAAGCAAAAAGTGAAAGGGGAGAGAAAAAGGAAAAAAAAAAAAGGGGGTAGTGGGGGAAGGGTAAAAAAGTAACTACACATCTCCGGACTCCAGGGAGAGCTGGGCTAAAATACATAGCATGAAAAAAAAAGTGTCTGTGCTATCTGACTATTTCACATGCTAGCCAGAGCCCAGAACTTCTCTGAGGAGGTGCCCCTTGGGTACAAGCTAAGATTATTTCTAAGCTCTCCTCAGAGAATTCCTCCTATAGCTCTTCGGGGAATAGTGCTAATTTTTACCCGTGATAGGTCACAGCCACTCTCATGTGCAGAGGATTGGTAGAGAAGGAGAGGGAGCCCTGGTTTTGCCTCCCACCACCCACTCCAATCCCCTGCACTACAGGAGTGCAAGAAAATAATAAAATGCCCCTATGTAAGTGTGTCAGCACCTGAGCATATTTCTAGTCTAGCAAATAGCTCAGTTCCTCAATTCTTGTTCCACTTTTCCTGGGGCCCATGCACTATGTGAGAAATAGTGTGCTCCTGAAATGTTTGGAGAGTTAACTATTTCCCTCCAAAACAAAGCTTGTGACCAGTTCTGGGGACAGTTCTGTCCAGCAACTGCTCCCAGAAGCAGTATGGAAGACACTAGCTTTAGTCCTCTGTCTCTTACAGTCCTTCAGCACTATGGCAGCAGGCTTTCCATCTTCACGTACACCTTCTTTTACTCTGCTGTCATGTCCCAGAACATAAAACACTTGCCCTTAGATTTCTGGTGTAAAAGAACCACTGTGCTGCAGCACAACCTTCATATTATTGCAGGCATGCTGAAATAAATAATTATATCTCAGGACCATGGGGACATCATATTGGCCACAAAGGAGACCTAGGGGAATGGCCAATTTGGTAGGGGTGTAGTATGAGACCAGTTTTCATGAAGTAATTTCTATGCTATTTGCATTGTGCCTGCTGAGATGAACATCTGAACACCCATCTCCTTGAGGTCACCTGGAATTTACACGGTGTCCCAAGCAACCAGCTCCTCTGAGCAGCTTTAACGAGCAGGCTTGATCAGAGCATGCCTAACATCACCCCAACGCAATGAATTCAGTGCAAGACATGTCAGTCGCATTCAGATGATCACAGCATTTCTGTGCTCTTTCCATCATGGCTAATGGCTAGAGCAATCATGCAGGAAGAGAGGACTGAGATCAAAATTTCTCCTTGGCCTGGGGGATCAAAACTGATCTTCCAAAAAGCATGACATAAACTACATAACAGGGTATCTTCCACCTCCCCTTCCCCTTAGTAATTGGTTAAAAAAGAAAATAATAATCCCGACTGCAGACCCTAGGGTTACCTGCTGCATTACAGTATCATGGTCCCTTGTAATTGTTCTTCTTCTACCTTCATGACTATATTTAGAGTGCTTAGACATCAAATATTAGGAATGAGACTTCTCTTTTGGGAAACTTGCATGAACTTCCAGAGGATAAGTGGAAGTGAGGTCTGGACTGATGTTTTAGACTCAGGTAACTGACAGCCAGCAATCTTGGATTTCAGGCTCTTACAAGCTTTTTGAAATCTCACCTTAGGGAAATAAGGAGAGCACAGACCCTGTACTTCCCTGAATGTAAAGATTGTGTTTATGCATGGCTCTGGTGTGTAATACAGCAGGCAGGAGCAGGGAGAAGGATGCATCTGTGACCTTGGCTGCTATTTCACTATAACCTGTAGCCAAATCACGGCTTGGCCCCCAAAAAATCCACTGCATTTTCTTCTTAAGACAGTAGTTGCATTCAAGCATGTCTTTTACTGTAGATGCAAAAGAAGAATGAATTCAGTTGTGTTTGGTTGCACGTTTTTCCTCGTGTCATTCTAAGAAAAGCAAAATTACTCTGTGGGATGGATAGAGATTCAGTTAATAAAGACATGCATGAATTGCTCGCTAATGGATATAACACTGAATTCACAGGCATCCTCAGTTGCTAATGGAACCTGAAATTTGTCAGGAAGATGTTGCAGTTCCATTTGGCGTGACGCCCACCCTCCTCGTGATGACAGCTTTGCAAAGTTACGTTTTTTAAAGCATATTTTCTTAATGCATTTTTTGGCTAACCCACTTGTCCCCATTACCTCTGAAATGCTTTAGTCTAATTCATATTAACTGGCTTACTGAGATACCAACAACATTCTTTTTATCCAGGATCAATTGACCAGACTTACAGAACTGCAGGTATTTAAATAAAGCCCTTTCCTGACTGTTGTAGGGCTCTGAATTTCTCAATTATTTGCCCCACTAAGAATAGTCCATCTATTCACATAGTAGGCAAATAGCTTTAATATTTTAAAAAATGGTCTCTTTTCACCTGTTAAATCTGATGGTACTGACAGTGAAGGAGCAGCGGCTCCTAAGCTGGAAACCAAGGACATACAGGCAGTCCTCAGCCTTTCTCAAAAATCTTCTCCACAGTGTGAACATTTTAAATGAATAGACCATGAACATTTAAGTTAAATATACTTGAATCTGAAGTGCTGACTGCCTTATGGTAGATCTAAAGTGGTTCACCCCATTTATGCCATCATTGCTACAGACTGAACCAGAAGAGGATTTCTGGGGTCTCACAAGCTTTGTGGCAGATCAGATTTCCAGGCAAAGCCACAGATTAATGTATAATTAAAAGAATATAAAAGAAGATGCACACTGGTTGCGTGGGCATGAAATCCTGAAATGAGATATGTGAGAGATGGTTTACACACACAACCCTTTCCAGTGTGGAAAAAGTTTCTGTTAAAGCTTTCCGGAGAAATTATGACAGAATTTTCAGAATGTTTCTTCACAATATCCAACAGTGCCAGAATCAAATATCTTTGTGATTTATTTTCCTGGAATTTAATTTAATATCTTCTATTTTTCTAAGAATTTCTGATAGAAAATTTCTAATTATGTTGAAATTGCATTTTAAATTCAATGTTTTATTTCATTAGTTCTAGTTGCTTGATATCACAATTAAAACATTAAAAAAAAAAATCCCAGGAGATCATTAACTATGTGAGTGATCATCGTTTTTCACAAAATTAAAATTTAATTAACATTAGATATTTCAAAATCCTATGTAAAAAAGCATCCCTGGCCTCTCTAGATCCTTCCTTTCTATGTGGTTTCGACATTTTTCTTTTTTCATTCAGGGTAGCAAGGTAAACAATCTAGCAGTGGAATGATACTACAAAATCAATATATCTGCAATTACATTCAACTAGTATCTCCAATGTAACACAGTATTATTATTTTGTGATAACCTGGTCACCACAAAATTAATTATGTCTGCATGTGTCATGGTAGTGGATTTTTCCATTGAATTAATTGAAATAATTGGCTGATTTTTTTTCAGGGAACTCTTTTCATGCTTCTCTGAAAGACCCTAGTACAAGGCTCTCGAAATCTGTCTTTCTAGCATCACGGTATTTTTGTGCTAATGTAGATCTGTAGACTGCAGTGGAGATGTCTCTCATATACACCATATTGACATTAAAGCAAATCATGCTTCTTATTCCCAGTAACCTAATATACACATATATAACCCAATTGTTGTGTCAGATTGACACAGATGACTGCTAAATTCTCTCAGACAGATGCCAAATGCCAAAGAAGTGCTAGTTTAAACAGAGTTAAAAAAGAGGCATTTTTAACATAAATCACCTGCAAAGCTTTTAATTCAACTCCCTTATTTCAAATATTCATCACTGTATGTTTACTGCATAAGAACAATCATGCTAATGTACAAAAATATCTCTCATCTGGGAATCCAAGTTTATGGTGAAGATGTTAAAATTAAAACATTAAGATACCCAATGCCTTCCTACATATAAATTAATGAAATTCCTTCCTACACAAATTCAGGAAAACTTGCAGATTGTAAGTGTAACGGATTCATCTCTGCAGTTATTTTGGAGAGGAATTTGCAGTGAAAACTGAACAGTGACTGTTCTGTGTTATACACCTCTGCTTCACATGGGCTTCCCTGCCCTCTGTCTGCCCTACACTGCAACTGCCAGCATGCCACGCCATACAAATCCCTCATACATACAAACCCCTCATACATACAAGGAAATCAAGTCTAGCGCCACATAACAGTAAAAATTTGACTACAAATTTGCCTCCATAAACACAAACACTTTCACTACTGTATTTCCAAATTGTCCAAAAAAAATCCTACACCATGGTGCAATATGACACAGAAAGACTTGGGTGGATTTTTATGCTTTGGCAGAAGCTGGAGCAGAGCATAAAATATTAACTTTACTCTGAGAACTTGGGGATAGCTGTTAGGCTGTAGGCTATCCCACAGACTCTTCTCTTCTGACAAAATGTGTATACTCATTTACTGCATCCCACATTTTCTTCCAGCATTGGACATTAATTTAGTAATGATTTAATGCACCAAGCTGACAGCTCTGGAAAATTGCTAATAAAACAAGTACTATACCCAAAAGGGTGTCTATAACCTCAGTGGTTTGTTCTTAAGAGGTGTTGAGGTTGGGATTTCTTTTATTGGGATGGTAGGCTTTTGGTAGTCCTCATTCTTTTTTCAAAACATGTGAAGCTTAGAACCACTAGACAGGAAGGCAAGGGTCACCTCCACAAGACTCTGTGTGTTTGTTTGTGTGATGGTGAGAGTCAAGTCAGAGGGCACATTCCTCAGGAAAGAAAAGAGACTTTCAGATGTAATTTCTGAACAGGTGGATCATGATTCTGTACACCTTCAAAGTCCTGCACAAACCTGCAGCCTTGAAAACCCTATTGACTTCAACGGGAGCATTGACCAAAGCTCTCACACTGCCTAAATACTTGATGATATGATGCAATAAGGAAACAGCAGTCCCTCCACTCTGCTTGCCTCAGCTTCTCTTTTTCCTGTACATCTCTCTTCTCCTTTGTATAATATGCAATTCCTCCCTCACCCATTATTTCCCTTAGTTTTACTTTTCCCTCTATCACCTCATTTATAAATGACGTTCTTAAGCATTTATTATTCTTATCATTTATTATTCTAATCATTGATATCTTGAATTAACGATCAGAAATTTTTGATTCCTTCCACTGCAGATTTTATGCTTCTCTTTCCAGATTTAGTGTTATGCTGGGATGTGCTTCCCTCCTAAAACAGCTCCTCCCACACAGCAGCTTGATGACCTGGTACATTTTTGGTTATACTTTTTCTCCACTAATCCGTAGACTTTCTTCTGTTTTAAACATTGTGCACACACCAGTGAACTTTCTTGTATCTGGACCTGGTTTTCATTATTACAAACACTGTTGATCATGGTGTGCTTTTAAACTGCAGCCATGAGGACTGCAGATCTGGGACTTAGTCAACTCAACAGCTTGATGCCATTCTGGAAAGAGGGAAAGGCGTTTTGGTCAGAGTGACTATGCAGCTCAAATAAAATATCTTGAGGAAAGATACAGCACTCCCAGACCTGGTTTGCTGCACTGAAATAAAGATCCAGCTATGAATGAGCGAAATAATTAAAAATAAGTTTTTCATGTTTGTGTTTTTCCTAAGCAAAGTATAATTCACTTTCTGAAGCTCAAGGTTCAAACTAATTTTCATATTTCCATAATGATCATGTGACTGTTCTGGGAAAAAAAAAACAACACCTCAAATTAAAAATTGCCCTAAACTCCAAAGTTAGGTAGTGCTGTGCTGATTTGACAACTATGGAAATCCTTCATTTCTTATCACCATCTCAGCAAGGCAAAGGAGTAGGAACGCTTCTCCACAGCTGGCTTCATTGTTTGGGTCTGTGCTGCCAGTTTTGACTGGCATTGCAGTTACTTGGACTCAAATCAAGGAACAGTCCTTCTGACCTCTTAGGCTGGGTTTTGCTCTAGTTTTCAGACACAGATCTTAACCATTGTGCACTTGCTTTTCATGGAATTTCAACTATTGTAGCCAACCTCTAAATTAGTCCTTATTCATACCAGGAAAGAACAATTTTTGCTGATGGTGGCATTAACGCATGTCCTAGCATAGCCATGCTTGTCCCCTGTGTAATTTGCTCTACTGAAAATGTTAAGAGAGGACGCTTTTGGTGTCTGCTGGGCAGCACTGCAGTGCTGCTCCAGTAGGAGGTCCTGAGCAGACCTGCCTTCTCTTCCCTGGTTCAGCAGCACTGATCCACACAGACCCCAAAAAGCACAGCAGGAAGTTTATTATGTGGCTCACAGAGATGTATCCTGCAGCAAAGGGTGGTGACCGAGAACATTTTTTTTTTTTTTAAATTGAACATAGAAAACATCTGTGCCTCTCTTCTGTCCAGGTTTATTTTTCCAATACTTCACATACCACAAATAGTTCAGTATGACTCCTCCATCATAACAAAAAACAAAAATAAAAACATGCAATATTTCTTTAAAAATAATATTTTTATTGACATGACAAATTTTATTTGTCTGTACCCCCACACACATCCCATCCCCTTTCTCCACCTCATCTTTCTGTTTCCCTTTCTGTCTAAAAAGCATTTTGCTGTCTTATTGGGCTGCTTAGCCTGTCAGCCTCTCGTTGCTTTTAGGATGTTTGGCTGCCCTTAGAGTATCATATGACTTCAGTTAGCTTGGGGGGCTCCAGCTGTGCTCTTCGATGTCATGGATAGAGGTAACAAAAGGGGAGAGGGTTAAGAGAATCAAATACGTTATTAGACATTGTTTTTAAATCCTCTTGCAGAAGATGTAAATCACATGCTTGGCAGGCAGATTTGGGGATGTCACATGGGTGATTGTTTTGTTTTTCGTTTATTATATCCCCAAACATTTGCTATTTCTTACATTTTTTTGCCTTGTTTGTCTTACTCATTCCTCATTTATTTCTATTTAAGTCCAAAGGGTCAGAACCTAGGATAAAATTTTGACAGTTCCTGCAGCTGATACAAAGCTTTCTCATCCAAGCTATTTGGGAATCTATTTGGGATTGCTCACCATTGAAATATATCCTGGACATTTTCTCTCTTGGCCCATGAAGTACAGCTGCTTGCCCCTGATTGACAGAAACCACCACTCAGGACGAATTGACAGTCAGAGCACAGCAGCACACAATTATCTCAAAATACATTCAGATATCCAACAGAACTTGAACTCAGAGTGCCTAACTTAACCCGAACTCAAGTTCATTAATTAACCAGTGAGCAAGGAGATCCAGGCATCATCTCTTGATTACATTCTTCACTGATTTACCTGGGATAGTGAATGGGGGTCCACCATCTAGTAAGTTGAAGAGTACTTACAAACAATTTTATATATATCTTCCTCAGGACTATTTGCTCTTTCAGAGTTGGTTCCTTCTGACTAGAGAGAGAATGAGAGGAAAATTCCCCCAATTTTCAGAAGACAACAGTCAGGATAAGTTAGTTCAAGAGATGTGGGGAAGTGAGAAGGACTGATCAGCAAGTAAATTTCACCAAGATTCAATACTCAAAGGAAAAAGGGAAGGTCTTGTACTTCACTCCTCTTCCTCCCAGATCTTTCCTAGAACAGACACTGCCACCCAGGAAGAAAGTACAACCATGTGACCCCTTTTTTGCACACATCCCCCATCCCAATCAAAAGCCAAGGAACAGAAAAAAGAAGGAGCATTTTCTGCACATCTCTCCCTCAAGCTGGAAGGCATGCTGCAGGTACTTTGTACGGAGAAGCTCACAGAGCTGTGAAAACATCAGCTGTGAAGGCACCAGCTCTCATATTCCCTTCACTTGAGTGTCTTTCACTGTTCCCAAGCAGTGCTGTCATAACAGTAGGGAGGAAAAGATGACCTCTAGGTCTTCTAGGACTAGATGGTCTCCAGAGGTCCATTCCCACCTCATCCATTCTGCAACCTATCTGAAGCTTCTCTCTTTGCCTGGGACTGTTAAGTAGGTTGATGGCCACTGTGTCTGTGGGTGTTTGTTATGCTGATGCCCCACAGATGACAGACCTCCTGCACTGTGTCATAGAAAACATTGGCTTTCATACACTTGACACTTCTGCGGAAAAAAAAATCCATCACTTTTGTGAGCAAAAGCTGAAACTTTTGCAACAAAAGCTCTATTTCTTTCTTTATGAAACTGTGAAATTCTTAAAAAATAAAAAGCCAAGATGAAGCTGAAGGGAAAAAAAACCCATGAAGATTTACTTTGACAAGTTTGCCATAAAAAGATTTTGCATTTGCCATCTGGCTGCAATTACATTTCAATCAGGTTGTGCTGGAATGGTAAAGAAAGGTATACGGGAAAATTGCTTAAGTATCTTTTCTGAAGTTTATGGATACATGAAAAAAAAAAGAATTTTAATAAGGAAATGAATACATAGCTGTGCTGATGGAAAATTTCACACTATCTGTGGGTGTGAATGCTGAAAATTCAGTTAATAATTTTGTAATTCTTTAAATGCACATAAATTTCAATGGTCCAGGCTGTAGTTCGGGAGGACATCACTCAACCACAGTCAGTAGCTATGCATGGTTTATCTCAGCTTCTAAGATTTTGTTCTTAGGTGACTGATAGATAATGCTGCTTCTTTGGGCCTTTCTGGGCATGATTTTACTATAGTAACCATGTAAAGTGGAGGTTCATACTTGATTTAACAACATGCTTATATTTAATTTAATATCTGTGGACCCATGAGTGTGGTTTGGAGGGTGATGGGAAGGATGGAGGGTTATGTATGCACATGCAGAATCCTGGGATCATCTGAACCATATTTATTTGAATACAAACAATCAGGTTCCGATCTCACTGCAGCCATAGTGATGTTTACCACTGACTTCAGAAGAACAGAATAGGAAACTTCACATACAACCGTTCCCAAATCACTGTAGCAATTTTCCTGCTCCAGTGACCACTCAAAGAACACTGTTGACAAACTTTCTCATTTTTGCGAGTCTCCAGTTTTCAGCAAACTTGCAGAAAGTGATTCCACACGACAAAAGGGAACATGTTAGTTGTCACTATGGTATTATCTTTATTCATAACTGTTCTTTGATATATATGTAATGAAATTAGAAAGACAGCACATGTGTTCTCCACCTGAGAAGATGAAAACATCATTGTGAAAGGGTAAGATGTTAAAATATGTTCCTCTACAGTTTCAAGGTGCAGTCCTGCATCTGTTAAATATTTACTTTTATAAAACTAACTTAGGAGACATTTGAGTTTCTGAGATCAGGTAAGGGTCTCTATGAACAGAAAACTGCAAAATGGATGAGTTAATCTAGAAAAATAAGATTTGAAATATTAGGAAAAGAATCCACACTCCTTTTAGCAATTATTTTTGAAATTGATCTGATTTCATAAGCTCAAGGGAGCTTTGTTAAAGTACATAATGAAAAACCTGAAGAACAAGTGAGAATTTAAATGCAACATCTGAAATGAAATATACAATGCTTTGTTGCATAAGCATTCACCGTCTCTTTCTCCCCTTGTATTTCTGTATCTCTGTCCATAACACTTTCCTGTGTCAAGATGAACAAAGAGGAGAGAGCAACAAAACACAGAAACAAAAGTACATGACCTTATTAGTTTCCTTCTCATATGACCTCAAAAAGGAATTTGCTCTCCTCTATCTCTCTAGCATCAGAGAGAACAAAATAAAACTTACATCTGCAAATGCCTAATGGCTCAGGGAATGAAAGACTTGCTGGAGTATGTTCCCAGGCTCAGCAGCGTGGCTACACCATCCAGGAACAATTGTCATTGTTTCTGTGATGCCAGTGGAGTTATGGCAGTTCACACAAGCAGAGCATTGGACCAAACATATTTAAGTGTACTATTACAACCAGTTTCGTGCAATCCTACTAGCATTGATGCAAACAGGTGATTTATACTAGTGGATTTTGTTCACTTACACAATAAAAATCTCATCTCCACACACACAAACAAGCACCGGGAAGGATAGCAGTTGGGGTAACCCCAGTACCCTCTCAGGGACATGAGCACCAAGCCAGATGCTCCCAGAGCTGTCCTGGAGAACCCTCAGCCCCACTGGCCAGGGTACACTTTGCAGTAGATCTCTGGAACATCTTTTGGACTGAGGGATGGTTACTGCCTGTGGAGCTATGAGATTTACTATGAGATGCAGGAAAAGGCATTTTGGGACTGTAGATTTACTATGGGACTGTTAGAGGAGAAAGCAAAGGCAGGGGAAGAGGGGGATTGAGGTATTTTTGAGGACAAGCAAGCTTAAGAAAATAGAAACAGAAGTGTATAGAACAAGCTGTTTGTGTATAAGTACTTTGCAGGTCAGTACACTTGTCTGGCAATGCCCTGTGCCTGATCAGCACAAGCTGTCCTATCTTCATATTCAATTCATTTCTACTTATTTCCTGAGTGAGAAACTGTCTCATCTGTGTGCATGTGTGTGTATGGCAGTCTGAATGCAACCACAGGTCTGAGACCAGGGGTCAGAGGTGCAGCACCTGGTTCAGCTGCAGATGTGCATATGAACACCTGTATGTGCTAGTGAAGATCAAGTGGTATGAACTGTTGAGTAGGTGAGGTGGCCTAGGAGCCAGAGAGATTGTGTGTTTGGGAGTGATGAATGTGGAGGAGGTGGCTACTAGGGGTACCAGGAGGTCCCACATTTCTTCTGAAGATGCTATATGGTATGGTGGTTTATTGAGAGTGTGTGCAAGGAGGTCTGTACCAGCAAATAGAGTGGGACTGTGTCCCCAAGGACTCATATACCCAGGTGCTGGCTACTGGGAAGACTGGGATCCAGGGGCAGCTACTGGGCAGACTAAGGTTCTGAGCTTAGCTGCTAGAGACATACACACTATACATACATATGTATATTAAATATTTCCCCTGACAGACCTCCATCCTTCTCAGTCAGAGAGGGGAGCAGAATGCTCCAGTGGTGCTGTTTGTGTGAGTGCTGTAGGTGTCCATCTGTGATCTGTGTGGCCAACCCTGTATATACCGATGCATGTGGTGTATACATGAACTCTGTATGCATGTGCCTACTGGGAATACATGTTCAGCCTCATGACAAGTTGGACCCCATTATATGGAGCTGTGGTGGACTCACCCTTATCAGGCTACAGGATTGAGGGACTCCCTAGCAGTATTTCTTAAAAAAAAAAAAAAAAAAAGAACCACAAAACCAAACCAACAATAATCAGAGTAAAATGTATTTTTGCATCATGATTTAAATTGGTGCTTCTCATTTACTTGGGGTGGTTTCACAAGTGACCATCCCTCACTGTCCCTCACTGAAAATCTCCACTATAGTCAAGACCAGATGTGGCCTGTGCTCATGAACAAGTCTCTTACATGCCCAAGTCCCTTACGTGTCTCTTACAAGTCTCTTACGCAGGTCCAGGAAAACCAAACTGAGAAAATTCAATAACAGAAGAATAACATCAGACATAGTTAATGTGTTCAGAGTGATTTAAATTCTTCAGCTTAAAGAGGATAAATAAATGCAAAGTCCATCTGTTTCCAATACACTGGGGCTGCATGATAGGCAAAGGACATTAAAGATTTATTTCCATGGGAGATACGTAGAATCATAGAATTATAGAATCATTTGGCTTGAAAGAGACAGATACTTATAAAAACATGTGTCAATTTATTTTATGCATACTGGACAAAACACTACCTGGTGTGAAAATGTCAGCTATGTTTGTTGTCAACATCTGTACAGGATTTCCAAGTGGGACCTAAACACTCCTACTTGTAGATGAGTTGTAGGTGAGAGTTAAAAAAAAAAACCAAACAGCTGAAAGTGGAGTAATTTACATTAGGAATCTATTACCTACTTTAATGATTATAATATGAACATTTAAATTCATTTCTCCCTTGCCCAAAATGATGTGGAAATGTGAAGATTTTGCTTTTCCTTTGCCTGTAGTTTCATGTGTGACTGTAAAGAAATCCACTTGAAGTAATTTTAGATGTTGCCCCTGTGGTCTGTCCAATCTTCGCTCTGCCTCAGCAGTTACAGGAGAAAGCAATACCACAATGGCCCTGTGGTACCAAACTGAGGCACCAGCCTCTCCTCCCCTCGGTGCTACCAAGAGCCATGTCTTATCTCACACACACACTGCCACACTTAAAAGGAGGTAGAACTTCACATTCCCAGCACCACTGACTGCAGCACTCTGTAAGTATCTTGTCATCTCTCTGGACAATTTCTGGAGGAGCAGTGTAAGTCTTTTCTGAATGGGGAAAAAATAAGAAATTTAGCCTTTCCAGGAAGCTGCATTTTGTAAAATTCAGGACCAGTGAGTGTTGTCTTCTTTTTGTGAGCACAAGACTTTGAGTGTTCCAGAACACAAAAATAGTACCTTTTAAACATGCATCTGTATTCTGTGGTGTGTTAAGAATAGGCAGATAGACATGAACAACCTTAAAGATACTGGAGTCCTGGAGGAAAATTAGGAGCTTCACAGACATTTTGGAAATCAGCTGGCCTGGACTATTTCCTGACAGGAAGAACACTTTCCCGGTTGGTCCCTGAGATGTAAGACAATGCTGCCTTTAGTCAGATGTATGAAGAGCCATCCATATCCTGTGTCTTTGCAGCCACCAAGAACAACTATGTGAAATACCACCAGCCCATTCCTCACATCATAGGCTCTTTACTCTCTTTAGATAATGGCAAATGAAAAATCACAAACTTCTGAAGTGAGTGGAGGTGAGCATCATGCTGTTTTCACACAGAAACCATCAGGGCTAGGAAATTAAGCAGGACAAAGAGGCAGACACATAAAAAGTCAAGTTCCTAAGATCTTATGAGGCTCATGTGACTCAGGACATCAGTGTCATCTGCATGAGAGGAAGACATGGGAATGTATAAACTGCAAATCCCACTATGTCTTCTGTGTTGAACTAGACTTTCAAAGATGACTAGCAGAATTGTGCCCATCAGAAGAAACAGATACCTTCAGGATGGCACAGGATATGAATGGCTCTTCCTACATTTGACTAAAGACATTCTGAGAATGTCTTCATTGAGTATAGCTATCTCCAGCAGTGATGTGTTATGGATTTAGCTCTCATTCATTCCATTTTATTAAATTTATGAAGCAAAAGAAATATCCTCACTTTTCCCCAACCATATTATCAATGATCATAGCATTGTGCTGAATGAATGTTAAAAAAAACTGGACTAAAATAATATCACTGATACATTCAGCATGAGTTTTGTAAATACATTCCAAGGAACTCCACAGAAAGATTTATTTTTTTTAAAACCTAGATTATTTATTATTGGTTTTTAAATTATTTTAACTCGCTGTGCCAAGTGACAGCACTTGGGAGAGGAAGACAAGAGCTCTGTAGTCCTTGAGGAGCAATCGAATTTGCTATTTAAAACATTGTTTAAGTTTCTACTGAAGAAAATTGGCAGCAGACAAAGGTCACTTGGGTTGTCCAGAATCATATTTAACATATTTTTTTCCTTGAGAATAACCACACTTGTTGCTTCTTCAGTGACCCTCTTCTTGTCTTCCTTGTTTTTCAAAGATGTAAGTAGATTATTTTTAAGGGAAAAGTTACGTCTTCAGAAGGACGTATCTTCCTGTTCTGTGCCTGAATTTCTCCAGGCTTTGTTTATGATAGTATGATTGTTTGAATGAATAACTCTGATGAAAGCCAGTGTTATGAATGCAGTTAGGAGTTTAAGAATTTCACCTTAATACCCTCACGCAAGTCTTCTCCTCCCTGACCCATGCCTATATTTAGATCCATTTTTTATGACTCTTTTTTTGCTAATGCAGTCACATCTTGTCTGGTATTTCCTACATACCAGAGAGCTCAGCTGTGTTACACCATCCTAAATCCATGACCAACAACAGTAAGTTCCTCCAGAAGGGAACCCTGGGTCATTCCTTAGCCTCAGGGAGACTAAATTCTTTCCGATATGCCATGAGATGTGACAGAAGTACAACTATCCCTCTTCCAAATTTTAAAACTCTGTGGGTAAGAGCTCTGCCTGTGGCTGTTCTGTGGTCCCAGGAACACCTGTAGGATGTACGCATAATGGAAAGGTCGGTAGTAATTTCTCCAAGAGGAGAGCAGCAGAGGAGATGTTCACAGAGTAGTAAACAGATTATTCATCAAAATTCATCCAATGTCCCATATTTATGCATATGTAAGAGACACACATTCCTGATAGAATTTCTGCCTGGCACACAGGGGACATCACAATATTCCTGTGATAATGGACAACCCAGATTCATCCAGCACATGAAGGACTCTGCCACAGAAATTGTCCATTCCTGTTAGACTAACCTGGACTAATTCTTCAGCAAAAAGAGATCTCCTTCACATATGTTTCATCAGGTGAAGGAAGATACAATAGATTCCTTGAAAGTCCAATGAATGTCCAAGGAATTCAAGAAAGCAGAGTATGGTGGGGTTTTGTTGTTTTGTTTTGGTTGTTCTTGATGTTGTTTCTTTAAAAATTTTACTCAGTGTAAAAGATGTGCTTAAATTTAGGCAAAGACATTTCCTCACACAGCAAACCCACATAGTACATAACTGTTAGCCTTCATAAACAAAGTGAGATGCAGAGGGCTCAAAGCAATATGATGTGCTGTCATCCAAACAGTAAGGGGAGAGGACCCTGCATTCATCTGTTTCTCATTCTGAAAATTGTAGAAGAAATCATTCCTGCGGCATGTGCTCAACTTTCCTGATCCTCAGATTGTCTTTACTAAGGGTGGCCTTGCCTTTATTTATAGCAGGAGCTGCCTATAGCCTATAGCCAGGTTCATGCATTTCTGGAAGTCAGTTCTCACCGCCTTGTTCATAGACTCACACCCCACTGAGACAAAGGCCAAGAGTCATTGTCATACACTGTAGTATTGCAGATGCATTTACAGGTCCAGTAGCTACCAAGGTTTCCAGCTTAGTTTGAAAATACCCAATATCACTATTCCCCTTGATAATGTTACCCTAGATTTAAGCTTCGTCTTCCTTAAAAAAAATTGCCTGTCTCATTTCTGGTTGAATTCAACTAATTTCAGCATCCCACCTGTTCTTGTTATCCTCTCTGCAGTCCATGAAAGAGCCCTGCAACACTCTTCATTTGCTCCCCATGAAAAGATTGCACCATTGGAAAGATCTACTAGGGTGGTACTGGAGTCAGCTGACAAAGTCAGTCCATCTGAGTAGAGCTTCCATGAGGTTATCTGTATGCCCATCACTATCAGAATTTAAACCTTTAACTCATATATTCCATATTTATTTATTTTATTTTTTACAAAAAGAACCCTCTGACACTACCATTCAGCTCTTCAGCTGCTCTGAAACACAGCAGGTCAGTGTATGTATGTCATTTTATACCAGCTGGCGAACTGGCTGTGGGATCTTGGTTGGAAGAAAACAAACACTGTTATCATGAACTGTCCTTGAACCATGGAAAGAGCACGAAGGAAGAACAGTGGAGAAAAGGCAATGAAGCAAGAAAATAAAACAGAGCAAAGTAGAGTAATACAGGATGTCGGGCATACTGGGCAAGTTAGATGACAGACAATCATGTAGTAGATTTAGACGCATGAATAGTGTGTGGGTATCACATGTATCCAATCAGCATTGATGTTGGTGTGAGTGATCAGTGAAGCTTGCTTTATATAACCAAGGGATACGCCGATAATAAAGCTCTTTGCTTTATAACTCCCATGGCGTTGCCGAAGTCCATTCTACCCCCGCAACTGGCCTGTTGATTTTCACCGTCCTTGTTTCTCATACTGTAGCATCTGTGTTCACAATCTACTGAACACACCTAAAAGGCCTTCAAGCATCACATTATATGATTCAGCTGATTAAAAATATTGCCTTTTATACCCCTTAACCCACCTCTCTTCTTTACAGGCATTCTGAGCTGTAGCAGCAAGAAAACAAGCAACATATATTTTTGCTCTGCTGACCAGAGTGGAAAACGATTTATGGTTCAGATGTACATCTGAAACACCTTGAAACTTCCCTTATGGCTGCAGTGGACTAAAGTCTTGATCTGACTTGAGTTGCTCATACTCAGCTAGAGGGTTAGGCTGTGGAGCTCATTCAGATCCTCATGTTGGATTCCCTCCAAACCTGGTCGACCTCTCTTTTTAGGACTGGGCTGCAGCTGCAAGCAGAATGTACATCTGCAGAGCCCTCTCTGAATATAGTCATCTTTGTTGTGACTAAGATATTTAGATCTTTTTTCAGTAGCACCCTTATTTGATTGACTGATGTGCCTGCAAGCTATTTCTGAATCTGGGTTATTTCTATTTCTGATGTAAGATTCTAGATGCTGTGTAATTGCTAAGCCCACTCTTTTATTTGATAATACTTTTTAATCTAAAAATGGGAGCAAACTGTTTTGTTGTGTAAAGTCTGTATTTGTGTCAGAAATATTGATGGTCACAAGCAGACTAAGGGCGTCTTCCTCATGTATTAAATTATATTGCTTAGAAACATAACAAGCTAACATCATGCCCTCCTGCACTGTTACTTAGAGACCTTTTTTAGGTCCCTTCTTCCTTTCCTGTTAGAAAAACACAGAGCTGTTCAGTAACCCTTTCCATTCCTGCCTAACAAAAGTAAGAAGAGATGATGTGAATCTGCCTATGTTGTTTCACATTGACTGATCAGCTCTGCTAAAATTGATCAGACATTTTTCATTCTGATTTCAAATGGCTGACATATAGGATTCAAGAGTGAAATATTAAGTTAACTACAAAGGCATGTAAAAATCATTGTTTATCAGTAAATATATGAAATGTCAACAACAATTTAAGGAAGTTCCTGAGCTAACCTTGATAACTAAGGCTTAATAATGTGGGAAGATGAGTGATACTTACTATCAGAGGGTTCCTGAAACCATGGAGGAATGTGTGTGGACTTGTGTGTATGTTCATGTGTGCACCCATTCACAAAACTCTGAAATTATTATAAAGATAGTTTAAATGGGCCTGCTTTAAATGGAAATGAAAAGCTGTAAGGATCAGCCTAAAAAATTACCCTCAACCACATCAGCTGACTAATCAAAATAATGTGCTTCATGAGCCCAAATGTAGGAAAAAATGAAAATAAACCTTTGGGTATATATGCAACTTTTTTTGGCACCAAAAACATATCTTAGAGAAGCTACTTTCCACTCAAACATAGGTGCTGTGTTAATAATTACTGTGCTTTCACACAGATCATTTGGAAACAAGTGCAATCCAACTTTTAAGGAGTAATTTGTGTCCTACATGTCAGAGCTTTATAATATATTATGAATTATGTTCTACCTTCTTGATATTCTTTCAATGCTTAACAAGCATCCTTCTAAAGTAAAGATAAACATTTTGTTTTGTGTGCACTGGGTTTATGTTGGACTTGTGATTTTAACTGTTGCTATAGAAACAGATGCTACAATGTGGCAAATTTGCAATGTTTTGAAAAATTAGTCTTCCTTTGCAGAGATACAGTGAGGAGTTTAGAGCTGGATATTTGAAGTCTCCAAAGTTCCTATCCACATGCTCTAGCCACATGGATTGGGTGAGGCAATTATTATAACTGTTCTTCAGACTCCCAGTGGCCTTTGTGGCACCACATGCTCATCCCGAGACTCCAAAACCAAAGCAAGGACAGGGGCTGGAAGAGGGACAATTCCATAAGCTAAATTAAGTAGGACCATCAGCATGCTTTTTCATGTTAAATATATCATTACCTTTTTTGATACTTTTTTAAACACAAGTTGTTTTTTTTCCACTTTCATTTTTAAGATGTTAATTCTAGAACGTATTAAAACTAGTTCTGAACTGCAGTAGTTCTCTCTTTTTCTTTTAATTACTGACACTGGATGAACATCCTTTGTATTGGACTTGCAGTAATACCCAGATATTCCCACGAGGAGCAGTGTCTTTGTGAGATGCACTGTTCAAATTAATCATAATTTCCTGCTCCAAATACCTTGCAGTATAACAGGATACAACAGAGCAAAGTATGGAGAGCCATTAGCATAACAATAGGCACATATATAGTTATCTCCTTTTTTTACCCTCAAAACAAGTCACACAGAAAGCAACACTAGAGAAAAAAAAGACTTGAATATTCAGAAGTTTCATTCTTGTGCTGTAAACCAATAGAAAGCTCTAAGAAAAGTTGGAGAAGATGCTATGGCTTTGTTTGATTTGAGTCTTTCTCAAAACATAAAGGTACATCAACTGTATCCGGCAATGTCTCAAACAATTATGAGTTGACTTATTCCTTTTGGTCAAGGCAATGGGATCTGAAGCATACAGTAAATCATTATACAAGGTTTCATTCATGAAACTAACACTTTAAGTCTAGGGTACTTCAATTAAGGAAAGCTAAATTGCTTAATATAAACTACATCACAAGCTCTGGTAGAGTGCATAATAGATCAACATGGCACACAGTAATTAGAACCTTGTCTAAATGATGACAAGAGGTTATAGGATCTATTTCAGTCTCCAGTCCACAGAGGAAATCATTATAAGATATTCTTTTACTCATACTTTTCCAAAGACATTTTTTTCCAGCAGTATCAGATGTTTATGTTACCATTTTTTCTGTGGTTTTACTTCACCAATTTTCATACCTTTTAATGATTAAACAGAAAACTTGCTTTTATCAACTTATAAATTTAAACATATCCCACATAAAATGCAGACAAGCAACACGAGCATAGTAATTATCTAGGAAAAAAAATAATTAAAAAAAAAAAAAGGACTTTTTAACATTCCTTGCACCCTGCTAGGAACAAAAATAGCTTTCATACAATTCTGTGAGTTAAGTAATAAAATTTGATGGAATGGGGGTGGGAAGCTTGTTCTGAAGTGAGACAGACTCTACTGAATTGGAACATAGTGAAAAATATACTCATCAAGAGCAAAGGAGATTAGAAGCATCTTTCACAGTGACCAAGCCTGCCTACATCCAGCCATAATAAATGTTTCAGTAGCAGAGGCTGACCATAATAAGTATTTTTGCAGGCTTAATGCCAAATTTGAAACAGGGTTCTGTAGGACTTTGTCCAATTTCTTAATTTAAAAAATGCAGTATTCATTTAAAAATATATTTTTAGGTGTAGCAGTACAGCTTTGTTGCACTGAACTGTTTTTTCTAACTTTCCTAGCTGTTTGATAAACTTCCAGGTTTATTAAAATAATTTTACAGACACATGAAGTGACTGTAAATCTCCCTCCAGCTCTTTGCTTTAGTGTTGGTCTTCTACTTTGTGAAGTCCTACTTGAAGAAGTTGTTTGTTGGTTAAAAATGTAAGGTCTGACTATGCCACTAACATTTCAGTATAGTTCCTTCTGTTCTGCTTTGGGGCACAACATGAGGACACCCTGACAGCACAGTGGCCCCACGGTATGGACCAACCATAAGCTTCCCACTCCTTCTCCTTGCTTTCTCCTTGGGCTCCTTGAGGAGAGTTTAGGGGAGCTGAATTTGTTCAGCTTGGAGCAGAGATGGCTTCAGGGGACCTAGTAACAGTCCCCACTTCTATGGGGAGGTCATGAGAGTGCTGGTGACACTTCACAGCAGTGCATGGTGGGAAGAAGAGACACAATGGACATGAGTTGAAACATGAGAGTTTCAAGTAGGACATAAGGAGAAACTATTTTTTCCCCATGAGGACAGTCAGGCTGAGGCACAAATTGCCCAGAGTGATGGTGGAGTCCCTATCCTTGGAGTCTTCAAACTTCAACTGGATGAAGACCTGAGCAGCCTGTTCTGACATCCAAGCTGACCTGCTGTGAACCCGAGGTTGCAGTAGGGACATCCTGAGATGCATGCTAGCCTGAGATATCCTGTGACTCACGGAGAAAGCAGTTTCTCTTCCTGGGACTTTCCATCTTCTCTGTTGTCAGAAAGGACATCCACAGCTTTTGAAAGTCTCAAGGTTTTGTAGCTGTGATGTGAACACTTGAAATTTATCTGCACTTACACAAGGGCTTGTTAACTGAGTGCTATGCAAAAGATTGCAAACATTTCTGGACAAGGTAATTTAGCACAAAATACAGTCAAGACTACACCTTATTCTGAAAGTTATCTCAGAAAAAAAAATCCTTGAGAATGAAGAATGCTTATCAGTAAATGAATAACTACATCTATAAAGTGGAATTTCTGGTTTTCTCATTGCAGGTGAATTTGCATGTGATACTGAGCTGGAGAAGCTGGCTCATTGCCACTTCGCAAACCCGTCTCTTGCTAATGAAGTACCACACAAGATCCAGATCAATTTTTCTTCAGTCATGATGCATGAAAACCTAGAAGCAGGCCCATGGCAAGCAGAGTACTTGGGAGTTGTCTGGAAATCCACTCCAACTAAATGGGAAGTACCTGCTTTCTGTTAAAACAAGGGACAGGTTGTCACCATCTGCATTATATTCTTTCTCTCTCTTGATTTTTATCTTTGACTCTGCTTTACACCACAGTACCTGAGCATTTTCACAAGCAGGAGACATTTCACAAGTGAATCCCAGCAGTGACTTTGAGACATTTATGATATTTCCATGTATTCACTTGCATTCTATTCTGCTCAGGAAACTTAAAGAAGTGTTTTGTTTTGTTTTAATGTTGATAATCTGTAGGCTTGTGACTAACTGAGATACTGTCTGTTCAGAAAGGCATTATATATACTGCAAGTTGTTACAATGAGTACATTATTTTTAATGCATAGTACATACATTTTTTTAAGTGGAAACACACATCCCTGACTTTTGTCCAACAATAACTAAAATGGGAATAGATATTATTGATTAATTCTGTTGAAAAGTTTTTGGGAAATACTGAAAAATCTCTGTAGAGAATGGCTCTGTGGGTTTTACTTGTGGAGCTGTTGTCTGAGGTAGCTGCCTGTGTCACCAAGCACACTCCTTTGGCTATATGGAGAATTTAGACTCAGAAGAATCAAACAAGCAGTGTAAAGAGTGGCTTTTCCCACTCTCCTAAATGAGTTTATGGCTTATTTAGCATTACTATGTTCAGTAGAATAAAATTGCCAATGCAAATAGTATTATTTGCCTCTAGCAAATCAGAATTACAACAATATGACAAATAAAAGTATATCTTGTGACAAGACAAAAATCAGCCTGTATCATATCTGCAGATTAACATCTTGATCTTTTGTTATCTTCATAAATGTTTTGAAGGTCTCTTTAAGGGTAAAAATACCACTTAATGTATCAGAGTGGAGCTACTTAAGTATGTTCATGTTTCACATAAATTTTATATTACTTTAAAAAAGACTGAGAGATGCTGTGTGCAGCCACTGGAATAGTTCAAGCTGAATTCTTTGCAAAATGAATATAAGTAGATTTGCCTTTCTTGAAGGTCTGTGAGAAAAAAGATGTAGAATACAAGATGTTATTTGCTGACACCAATGGTAAGTCATTATTCCTGCTGGCATACTCAGGTTTTTCTGTCTGAATGCTGAAATACCATTGACTGAAGACACAAACACAGCCCATGTGCCAAGTGCATTGATTCTGTGATTTGGGTTTTTTTCTATTGTAAATTCCTTTTCATTTATGGGGCAAGTTGCCATGCAAGGGTGCAGATGTCCCTCCTCCCTTCAGTGCCACTCAGTGTGCATGTTCCCCAGGGTATGGCTATTCATAGCTCTCCACACTGTTCACTGCAGAGTCCTGACAATGATGCATTGATTGCCATGAGGAAAACTGACAATTTAAAGCAAAACCACAGACAGACTCAGGCACATAGACACATGTGGGTGGCAGTGACATGGACAGGAACAGCATTCTCAGGATTCAAAGCTGGTGACAGACTTCAAAGGCTCAGTCTCCCACTGAATCATCAATAACACTGCACATACTGAAGCCTTTATTTAGCTGATTTGGTGAAAGAATTAGCTCTTGCTCGATAACCATCTAAAATGCTAAACCTGTCCTATGTAGTATTTCAGTATTCTAAAGAAATATAAGTGTGTGCGTTTGTGTGTGTTTGTATGTGTTTGTCTCTAAAACATCTCTTTGGCTGCTGAAGTTTTTAACTGTGGTTTTGAAAGTGCGGTCCTGATCTGGCAGCAGTGATGAATTGCTCCCACTAAAAGACTATTCCCCAGAACTGAATCCCTCAGGGATGTTCCATAGGAAGTATATGTGTGTTTACAGCCTTGCAGGGGACCCAATGTAACTCCCCATAAGCACAGCCATCTCTAGCAGGAGCGCACAAGGAGCAGCCAGGTCGATTTCATGCCACTTACTGTGACTTGGGAGTGCCTCAAAGAGCAAGGACATGATCTGCAGCCATGCCCTGCTCCTGCTTTCAGGGCCTGTCCCTTGATATGCACCCAATCTGCTGTAAATGACAGCAGCTCTGCCAAGGTTCTGAATACAGAATTTGGAAAGATTTCATTTGTGGCACTGTCCCTCCCCATGCATGAATCCTTTTTCTTTAGAGAAGTTTTCTTTATTTTCACAATTCCTTTGAGAGGTTTTATATCTTTCTCTAATTAACTAATTAAGTTAAATGTCATGTTACTATTGTGGAAACAGCTCGCTCTCTTTCTTTCCAAAAACAGCATCCCAGCTTTTACAATTTCCAAAAATTGCAACCTCCACCACAGCTATCACTTGACTCTTTTATGCTCTTGGAATCAAGGTGAGTTTTCATTTGAATCTCACTAAAGACAAGGCAAAAGATACTGTTTAGGACTTTATTACAATAAACTTATAATGTTAATTGCTGTTCAGTATGAATAGTGATGGGATGCAAGGCTAAATGATCACTTGTGACACATGAGTGTGCAGAACAACGGTTTCCTCTGCATCCATGCCTGGCTTCTCTGAGCCTTAGGGTCAGATAAGCAGGATAGTGTGTCCTGGTGTGTAGGATCACAGTGTGACCAGACTGCAGTGAATGGGTGCAGCATTGCTGCTTCTCACTGTCCTGAATAGAAGCATTTACTGCTGGAGTGGGCTGCCAGGAGATTATTTCCACACGAATACAGAAAAATCTGCTTAGCTCAGACATCAACTCAGGGAAAGTTCAGTAAAAGCTCTTTGAACATGATTGACTCTTATACCTGGAATAGTTTTTACACAATGTTCAAAGTCCATGTAAATAGTGGTATGAAAAGGAAGAAAGATGAAAAGGAAGGAAGGAAGGAAGGAAGGAAGGAAGGAAGGAAGGAAGGAAGGAAGGAAGGAAGGAAGGAAGGAAGGAAGGATTTTCCTTTCCTAACTTTATTTATACATAGCCAAGTCCTAAAGTTCTAGGGTTTACATAGATTAGAATTAAGAAGCAAAATTATTGTGTGTTCCATCAAGCAGATCCAAGGTGATTCTCCCTCCCTCTCAGTCATTCATAGTTCCATGCATACAGACAATCTACAACATCAATAAGCATAGTTGTATCAGGATTTAGGAAACTAAAATGTGAAAGCGAAAGTTTGAAACAGTGTGAATTTCACTATATATAGGTTCAGGGTTTCCTAAAGCAAATTTCCAACTACAGATACATCATGTGTTCCGAGTGTGAAGTATCTGCTAGCTTTTCTCAGTTCTCAGAGCAATCAGTCCTCTTAACAACTGAATTTAGAATAGACAATCCTGAGGAAATGAGATAAATAATCTTGAGATGAAACAACTGAAAATGAATGATAGCATAATCAGAGATCTACATCCTACAGCTCTAGATGTATCATATCTTCCTGTTCATTAATTAAGAAAAGTCAGAATTACAATGCATTTCCTTTTGCCAAAGTTTTTATCTGCCCAAGGGTTACTGTCTGAAAAAAAGTAAATCCTGTAAGCACGCAAAAATTCTTGTTCGGGCAATTTCATAACATTCTTACACACCTTTTCCCTAATGCTGCTGCAGAGGCTGGCTGCAGGGGAAGAGCACAGACCTATTTTGTTTTAGTGTTTTTTCCATTTCTTCTTTTCCCCTTTGTACATTTCAGTGCAGAAAAGCAATCCCCAGAGTGTACTCTCATCTAATTCCTTGCTATTTGACTTTCTCTCTGGCTGCTCTAGTTTATTACTCTCCTTCACAGACAAAGATCAATTAAATGCAGTTTATGACCTCCATTCATGATTTTTAACATTTGTTTTGTTTTGTATTTTATCCTTTGCTCTTTGCAGTCTTCTTCCCTATACTTTTTCATTTTGTCTTTATGTCTAATGTCATCCATCATGCTAAGTCTGATGACATTAACTATCTGTGTGGGCTCTTGCATTACCAAGAGGTTACCCACCCTTAAATACCATACTTAATACTTTTTCGTTGTTTACTAAGAAAATCCATGACTTCCTCTGTGTATGGCTGTTCCACTCAGTTTGGCTTCAATACTCATCACACTCTGCTTCTTGGTGTTATATTTGAATTTTTGGTGCTCTTCACAAATACCTATTGCTATGTCCAAATTTTCTCCATCTCTGCTATAATCCTCATCCATGACTACCTTCTAGCCTGTTCTTTGTGTTTTCCAGAAACACTCTGTATCTTCTGGATCACAATGTTCCCCTCTTGCTATTGCTGTCAGGGCTTCCTTCACTGGTTGTCCAGCCCTCAGGAACTGCCTTCATTACTACCTTGGTAATGCTGTATTTCAAGCCATCTCTCCCTTCAATACCTAGTTATCCTAGATGGATTCTTCCATCCCCAATAAATGTAGAGAAATAAATTGCCAGATATTCATGTCATTTTCATCAAAGCAGCAAGTATTTCCTGTATCTTGATGTAAAAGTAGACCAAGGCTCTAACGGGAGTTTATACCACTACTTTCTCTCAAAAGCTCTTGAGAAGCAGTTTTCCAGTTCCAAGCAGAAAATGTGCAAAGTATGGCCTATATAAACACCTAGGTATACCTACTGTAGAGGCCTCTGGGAAAGGTGGTTCAAAGCTCACTTAGACCACCTCCACAGTCTTCTCCATAACAAAATCTTTAGGGCTATAGCAGATTTTTATTAAGTACAATATCAAAGACTATACACAAGAGATGGAAACTGGAGATAAAAAGCTCAGCTTGGAGAACTTGTGTAATCAACTTGATAGAAAAATAAATTAAAATGAAGATATGATTCTCCTCGGTGCACAAAGTATGAGAAAGAACAAGATAGGCATTTCCTCAAATTATCAGAAATGTTGAAAGACTTTTCATCAGGTAAAGATGAAGAAAAATAGAGATTAGCACTTTCAGAGACCACACAGGTAGCTCTGGATAGTAACCTACCTCTTCAACATAAACATCCAGCAATGACAAAGGCACACAATGGCTCTGTGCTGAAAATGTTGAATACACCCCATACCTCATTGAAAGCAAATGGGAATTTTGTCTGTGGAGCTAATGACAAAACTTGTAATCACATGTAGTCACACTACTACTCAGGAAATTCTAACTTTTTCTGGTTATGTACTGTTCTACCTCATTTTTTAACTGGCCACAATATATTATCCTAATGAAGTGCAACAGAAGTTCATGTTTCACACAGAGAAATGAAAGAAAGGCTTGGTCATATAGAGGACCAGCCCTTGAAGAACATTTTCAAAATTTTCCTGGTACTGCAAGAAGCACTGTTCAGGTTAGGTGTAATTTTCTGAATGAGTCAAAATTCAGACAGTAATATTTTACTCTAAATAGTATTTCTAATCTTCCATACTTTTAAGACAAGTGTGGCACACTGTAACAGACAAGAATGCCCAAAGTTGCAAAATATCCATGTTTATTACCCTCTTCTCCATGTCCCCAAGTACCTTTGAAACCACCATGTGACTACAGTGTCTTCCACCCATCCTTGAGAAAAGGTACAAGATCAGATCCCTGAAATGGAGATCACTCCGAAGAAGATCTAACAGTTTATATAAGGTACTTTTAAATACATTCATATCATATATTTAAAGTCTATTTCCCATGAGGGTTACAGTGTAATGCAGACATGAAAGATGTCACAGTTCTTACACCTGGACTCATATTACTCCAGATGAAGATATGATCCAGTTTAAGAGCCTTGATTTCATGTGTTATTAAAAAAAATAGGTGCTTATTTGGACAATAACCATACAGCTTATGAATTCTGGTTAGTATTATAAAAACAAGTAAATAGTGGACCTCACAGAAGACACGATGAGGTCCACTATCTGTGGAATGTGCTTGGGTCCATCAGATCAGGTAAAACCAAATTATTAGTTTGACAACTTTGCTGTTAGTGAACAAAACAATGCTAATGGAGCAATATTTTCCAGACATTTCCAGGAAGGAGGAGAGAAAAAAAAAAAAAGGAAAAAAAGTCTCAGTTTTACACAAACAGCACTTTGAATATAAGGTGAAGAGATAGGAATATTTCAATAGTAAGGCTAATTCAGCCCACACGACTAAAATCTTGGAAGGGTTCATGCTTAACTTGTTGACAGTAAAGGCAATAAAAGGTCATATATCACTTCTCCCATTGACCTGAGACAGTTGATTTGTATGTCCCTATAGCTGGGAAGGAGGAGCAGACAGGCACCTTGAGTTCAAGCAGGGTAACATGAGGTAAAGGGAGTAAACAACATAGCCACGCACTTAGCCAAAGGTGTTAGAGACCACAGAGACATAGTGTATTGGGATAGACTGTGTCAGATTGGTGGGTATTCAGCAAGAAAGAACACCAACAGACATGTGATGGCATGGCTTTAAATTTCAGTCAACATAACTTAAGCATGTGCTTAACTACTTTCCCAAACAGGTTTTAAAAGTTGTTTTTAAAATAAATGAGGAATTTACTAAATGCACCCACTCTTCTGAAAAATACACTCTCCAATATGATATTTTATCTTGACAAGAAACATATCTGAGGGGTTTAAAGAAAAGATTGGTCAACATCTGTGTATGTTCACTCTGTTTCTTACTATGTATCAGTCAGATCAATGTTGCAGTGCTGTGCTTATGTCTGGAATTCACATTAAAGTGGTGTCAGGAAGCCTGAAGTTGGAACAGTATTGATGGTAAATGGATATAGGTCATTTGCACCATAAGACTCAGATTTGCCATGCTAGTAAAGCTAATAGAAATCAGTAAGGGAGCAATTACTTAAAAAAAAACAAACCAAACCAAAACAAAACACACACACAAAAAAAATCAAACAAAACCCAAACCAAACCTAACCCAAAAACACTAGAAAGAAAAGAGGAGCGCAAACTGAGGTAGAACAGCCAAATGATGATGGAAGCAATGAACTACCTACGCCAGAGATGCCTACACAGAGATGCCTGTATCACCACCACAAACAAAAAGAAGAAATGAAGGCTTATTGTTGTAGGTGACTCCATCCTAAAGGGAACAGAGAGGGTCCTATATGGCATGTAGAACCACCTCAAAGGGAGATCTGCTGTCTGGGTTACAGACATCACTAGAAAACTCCGTAGACTAGTGAGGTCCTCAGGTTTTTTCCAGGTGGGGGGAGAAGATGCAGCAACACACAGACTAAAAACAGTTAAGAAAGATTTCAGGGCCTTGGGATGGCTGGTGGGGGAATCTGGAGCACAGGTTATTTTCTCTACTGTCCTTCTGGTTCATAGTAGCAACAATATAATGAATAGAAAAAAACAATCTATTAATGCATGGCTCCGGGGCTGGTGCTACCACCACAATTTTGGGTTTTTTGATAACAGGATAGCCTATGCTAGTATCAAAGTCAAGAGAACTGTCTCAAAAGGGGAAGAGGATCCTTGCACAAGAGATAGCTGAGCTGAGTCACAGGACTTTAAACTAGATATGAAGAGGGGTGGGTGTGGTGATGCTAGGATCATCAGTGACAAGCAACAGGACAACATGCCAGGGTTAGAGTAATGAGAAAACAATAGGATAGCAGTTATGGAATATCCTTGGGGATTAAAGGGATATTCCTTTAAGATGATAACATGTCCAGCAGCCCATCTGAAGTGCCTCTACACCAATGCATGCAGCCTGAGCAGCAAACAGGAAGAATTGGAAGCTACCATGCTTCAGGAAGGCTACATCCTAATGGCCTTCAACAGCTGATGATACTAAGCTGGGTGGTGCAGTTGATAAGCCAGAGGGAAGGGATGACATCCAGAGGGACCTGGACAGGCTGGAGGGGTGGGCTCAGGTGAACCTCATGAGGTTCAACAAGGCCAAGTGCAGGGTCCTGCACCTGGGCAACCAGCATTATTAATATAGGCTGGGAGAGGACATGCTAGAGAGCAGTCCTTTGGAAAAAGACTTGGGGGTACTAGTAAATGAAAAGCTGGACTTGAGCCACCAATGCTCAGTGGCAGCCCAGAAGGCCAATCAAATCCTGGGCTGTACCAAAAAAAACATGGCCAGCAGATCGAGGCAAGTGATCCTGCCCCTCTACTCTGCCCTGTTGAGAACTTCCATCTCTGGAGCCCCCAGCAAAAGAAGGACATGGACCTGTTGGAGCATTTTCAGAGGAAGGTCATAAAAATGGAACTGGATGATCTTCAAGGTCTCTTCCAACTGAAACTATTCTATGATATAGTACTATAGTAGTGCTGTAGCATATTTGTAAGAATGAACTGAATGTGGTATGGACTTTGCTTATTTAGTTCAAAAAAACTCTTACTGCAGCAGTACATAGAGTACTATCATTATCAACAGCAAACTGAAATCCAGGTAACTGAAATAGGGACTGAAATTGCTCCAGATTTGGAGAATGTCCTCAACTGCACTGCCATGGTAGCCTGGATGCAGTCATGCAGTGCTAGCTGCACTGAGGTCACAGCCACCCTGTGCCAGCCTCCTACATGATGCCCTTAGAGCACAACTCATTACACAATCACCTTCCTCACTGTCAAAAGCACGGAAGAACATTTAGGAGATGTTTACATTAGTAAGTCATGAGGACCAGTAGAAGACAGCAAAACATTTGTTGAGGTCATAGTAGCCATATCATAATGCCTTCACTTCAGATCACTTCTGGTCTGGTTCTGTGAAGGACATTTGGAGCATGACCTCTGGTTATGTTTCTCCCAAAACAAGTCAAGACTGCTCTGCAATGTGAAGTAATACACAGTGAAAGGGAACAAACAGAACAGGAACTGGGGAGAGTCAGAAGCGGGAATTTAACACCTCACTTCTGGCCTGAATAAAAATGCTGATGTAAGTGTACTATAAAGCATTTATAAAAATTACTTACTATAATGCAGAAACTCTCCGTGTTGCTGGGCACCAGCAAGACATGGAGCTGTGGGTGAGGGACAGAGTCAGGGACTGCTCAAGCAAAGCAGCCAAGAGAGCAGATGTTGTACCTGCGGCTATTGCCAAATTAATTACTTTCATATGCATCTTCCCCTGCTTTCAGTTCTTTGCTTTTATTTTATTATTTATGTTAACTTATTGTAAGTATGATGCAACCACAATGCCCAAAGACTATTACAGCTATACCAGTGCTGTCCTGGCAAGAATAAAAGTACTATCTGATTGTCCTGGAAGAGGGGGAGAGACAAGTATCTGTCAATTAGTAAATAGGATGAAGGGGTGCTTGCTTCTGTCATTTCAACTCATTCTTATAGGTTTTAATGCAGGGATGAAAGATGGTTGTGATAGAATAGAAAGATCTTAGCACAAGCAAGCAATGGTCTTAACATGAAAGTGAACTCTATTCTGGAATACAAAGATCCGCCATAATTGTCCAAGTTATTTGAGAAGCTGCATATACTCTAATGCACAACAAAGGGCTTACACGATTCATGGGAGGGCCAAAATAGCTCCAGACAATTGGGGAGGGGTGTCTTAGTTTACACCTAGAAGTTATTTTCCATCCAGCTCACAGACACATCTGGGCAGTTTTTTGTATCCATCTTAATAAAAGATATTTTATGATAGAGCACATGCCAAAAGCAGAGTTTGTCCAGTCATCTGCACATACCAGCTGATGAAAAGACAAGTGGACAAACAGTTCACTATGTAAGAGGCAAGACATCACTGGTATTACTGAAGAGAGCATCTGCCAAACATTAACCAAACCTTTCAGAAACAGGCTGTATTTAACATCTTACAACCTAATATGGATCATATAGCAACCAATATACCATCAAGAATTCTAAACCAAATAGATGTACATCTTACCTACAGATGATACATATACTTCCTTGAGAATGCTGTTTTTGTTATTATTTAGTACTAATATTATTAAATGTCTTGGCAGAAGCTTACACAATTAGCTGTCATTTCAATCACTCAACAAAGGCTTGTAAAAAAGCTGCAAGAGGAAGCCATATACCCATTCACAGTTAAAACTAGAAGTGCCAATTTAATGTATTTTGACATTTTCCAGGCAGAAAAGTCTGGTAGAGCATCAGAGAGCCCCTGACTGAACACAGGTGCTTAAGCAAAGGAAAAGACACAATGGAAATTCAAGGCCACATCTCCTAGCCCACAGCATTTCTGAAGACCACAGACTATTGCTACCAAATTCTGCTGACAGGTATCAAGAAAGAGGGCATTGTTAGTAGCAAAGTTTACCTCCCCTATATCGATTCACCTCTCCCATAAGGGGTAAGCCAGGTTCCTGGTTATTTCCCAGAGGACACTGAGACATAGTAAGAGTGAGATTCAGGTCACCAAAGGCAGATATGAGCTAGTATTTCTCCATGGGTGAATTCACAAAATCCCATGCTCAGTTGCCGACCTACCGCAGCCCTCTGGGTGACTATGAAGAAATCACTTAGTATGGTATTCATCTTATCATCTTATCCAAATTTAGGCTCCTGCAATATAAACATCTACATAGAAGCAAGTCACCCTGTACTCTCTTTGTAGTCAACAGAGGGAAATAGATACTTCTCGGGTGCAATTAATCTCATCCTAAAGAAGACATCTTCCAGTTGATTTATGCCTTAAAAGTACCTTGTTTTCCCTGACAATAAAGGGAGTCTGAGGTGATTTTTGCCATATGGACACCTCAGACATGGACAAATAATACATCTAGCAGAGCCATAAAGCCATTGATATTCCACACAGCCTGTAGTTAGTATAAATGTTTGGTCAATAATAACTCGAGCTGAACTCAGACAGTTGACCTAGAGGTGAATGGCTCTGTATTCCATTACTAAGCCTCTGAATCATCCAGTGTCTCTTTTCTTTTTAAGTGAAGTCTCTCCCTGGGTTTTAGATGTCACTTAATGGAATGTGGACATTAAATGTATGTAAATCCATAGCATTTTTGGATAGAGCTGCATTCCACTATGTCCCATTATAAACACTATCCCATCCTCCTCTTTGGAGCTGTCAATCTGTCAGACAGAGAAGCCTGTGAACTCCCAAGGCAAATCCTTGTACTTTCAAGAGGACTGACTGCTGTTGCCGAAAAGAAAGGTCCCGGGTCCCAATGAAAATAGTTCTTTTGTGGAGATATCAGAAAGACCCTCTTGAGCCATAATTTTTATATCCTGGGATGATAGAAATTCCTCTAACAAAAGTACTGCAGCTTGTATTTTTTTTTTTCCGCCGGGATGTTAATTTCCATTTTATTTCTCTTCCTGTCCTCAAAGGTCTCATTCTGTTTCATGGAAGCCTCTTCTATCACCTTCACTTTTGCTTCTCATTAGTTTTCTGCACATTTTTGTATAGTTTTTAATGGAATTTCCACTCCAATTATAAAATATGAACATTTTTCTGCAAAACGATTCTTGCTGCACTTTTGCCTTTAACCTAGCAGTGAAATGTCAGGACCGAGTATCATTGTTATTAATTTCTTTTTAAAGAGGTTAATGCAGCTGTATGTTCACTTAAACTCCAAACTTCACAGATGTCATTTAATGGAATGTGGATAATAAACTCTGGTAAATCCACAGCACCTGGGTATTAAGCTGCTTTGCACTTTAAACATCATCCCACTGTAATGCACAACCCCTGTTTGTGTGATGTGAGCTACATAACCATCTCCACCAGTACCTGACCAACAGATCCAGAATTCCATCTTGCAAGATTCAGTGATACAGTTCAGACAAAGTTTGCCCCATTCAAGTCATTTGTTCTGAAGCATAATATTTTTTTTAAGGAATTTCCTCACACTCTGCCCCTTCTGATGTCATGTCTGTGCTTCTACAGAGAAGGTTGTGTAGCCTACTCTGTGCCTAGAACATGATGTTCTTCTTCTGAGGATCGAGTGTTATCTGAAAGATTATCCAAATAAATATTCAGGTGTTTAATTTAATACTGTATATTTCTGTATATAACTTTAATAGAATAAATGTGGTCAGTGACAGTCATTCTTCAAATGCACCCAAACCCCATCTTCAAGGTTTTCGGCAATTACCTAAATTACACAGAAACCAGCATCTCAAGAAGGTGATTCCTGCAAACCTGAAATAAGGTTTACAATAGAGACAGGAAAAATGGTGCTTTGAAGGTGCCCATCCCCATGCATCTCTCTGAAGTGCAGTTTCCCTAGACATTTGCTTCAGATTAGGCAATTATCTTCTGAATATCTGAAGTTATGCGAGACAAACTTTATGGCTAAAATGCACCTTTAGATCTAATATTAACAAGTACAGACTAAGTCTTGGTTGCACCCCACTTGCTTCCGTGGGAGATGCAGACACATTCAAGACTACAGCAAGTTTGAAATTAATTCTCCATCCTTCCAACGCAGTACTGACATTCATGTAATGCAAATCCTGGAGACTGAAACAAGGGATTTTTTTTTTGCTTTGTATTTGTATTTTAAGCATATTAACATTGCTGAGTGGATCAGTTACATATTCCATTCACCAAAGTTTAAGATCTTGGCTTTGACTAGAAGTCTCCAAATGCAGGGTCCAGCTGGCTAATTTGTTTTTTATATCCTTCTGATATAGGTTCCTAAAGCAATTTTGCACAGGTGGCCAATTTCAGGCAAATTTGAGAGGTAACTATTTAATTCTTACATACTCCACACAAATAGAGGTTCTAGGTAGAGAGACCTATTTATTACCTTTACAGAAGGAAAGACAGTAGCAAAAACACATACCTAAGTAAACATCAAGGTCTTGAGACAAGTAACTACATACACACTCCCACCCTCTTGCTGGATCACACTAGTATATGTTGATGTCCTGCTCAATTGTCCAGCTGTGGGACTTGCAGGAGAGAACTCCTCACCTAACCCTCACATTCTGGCTCCCTTTCTGCAGAAAACCGTGAAGCAACTGTCTGGTCCCTGTTACATTTCACCAGGAGATGGTAGTCAGCAAGCCACCATGCTGTGCAGCTCAGCCCATAAACCCAGCAGCCTTTGCACATCCAGTTGGATGGTTACTGTCCCTCTGACAGAAAACCATAGGAAATCAGGTTGTCTTCATTGTCTACTCACAGAGCTACTTGTTTTCTTCATATTATGGACATATAGAAGAATTTCTGTAGTTAAGTACAAATATGTAAATAAGGGCCAGTTATTCAGCCTATTATATTTATCATACTAGCCACGAAAATGCAGGTAAAAAACATATCTAGGTCTTTACAAGACATAAATGACATTTTCGAGAATGGGTAATTGTTCAACGTTGATCTCAGATACAAACTTCTTTTTTTCCATCACATGCCCAATCCATGACATGCCTATGAATGTACTGTAACGCATTATTTTTTTTTACTAGTATGCACTATAAATCCTAAAGAATAATAGGGAATGAAGGCCAGATTTTCACCAACTTCAGCTGAACTACGCTAGTTCACGTCAGTGCAGGAGATTGAAAAAGACTTCAATTCCATTAGGTTTCCAAGACAGTTCTGGAAACATTACTTTTCTCATACATTTCTGTTTGATCTGGATGTAACCCATTTCCTGTTTGCCTCTGACCATTTCTGAAATGTGATAACATAACATGACAGTTGGCTAGGTTGACTATATTAGCACCTTTTATTTTCCTCCATTTTCCCTCTTGCTGCTGCACAGAAGAGGAACCAGAAAATGCAGAGATGAAGCTTTGAAATGAAAGAGCTTAAACCCTTTATACCTTCCTTTTTTCCCTCCATTCCTCCCTCTGGCTTTCCTCCTTGTCTGTCTTCCATTTATATAACCCATCCAGGAAGAGAAATCATATTTTTATAATAGAAGATCTGCTAATTTATGAACTTTTGAAGATATAGTGAACACTACTTAAAATTAGCTATTTATTATAACAGCCAGGATGCCAGTTAAATTAACAGAGCATTGGAAAGCTGAATATAAAAATAAATGTTGGTCTTAGTTAAGTTTGTTCTCTGTTCCTCATAAAAGACAATAAAGTTCTAGGAAAAGCCAAAGGGTCCAGAGTTTTTCAGATGAAAATCATGAGGAAAGAAAATATTATATATAGCATACATAACTGAAACAGGAATTGATACAAACGACTATACAACAAAACTAGGTGCAAAGAAAGGATGCCCCAGGAAAATGTGAAAAAGGAAATCTAAGGTTAAAAAAAATGTAGCTGTGCTTTTCAGTGGGTGTTGTGTATATCTCTTGCTTTGCAGACTTCTAAGACATGCATAGAAGTCAAGCTCCAAGTTCTCTTTTAAATCCATTGCTGTATCTTAATGCATATCTTGTGGAGTGTCCCTCCTTGGAGATACTAACAAGACATACCAATGTGGTCCTGAACACCAGCTCTATGTGGCCCTGCTTAAGCAGGGATGTTGGACCAGATGACCTACACAAGTGCCTCAACCATTCTGTGATATATATATGGAAATATATATGGAAGCAATTTGTTTCTAAGCACACAATAGCAGAAAAAAAAAATGAGAGCTGAACATCGGGGTAAACACTGGTTTCAGCATTTGTGACTATTACTGCATATAAAAGCTAAACTAAACTTTTGTATAGATATAAATGTAAATACATATGTACATACATAGGGGGTAAATATGTAGATGTATATAAATGCAATTTTTCATGTCTAGGAGTCACCAAGGACATTTCTGCATTTGGCTTTCATATACAGTTAAAGTTAAATTTGCTATACTGTTGGCCTGATTTTTTTTCAATTCCCATCACCCCCATCAAAAGCATTTCTGTGAACTGCAGTAGAGATACTTACCTGAATTAATGTTATTCAACTTATATGTCTGCTATTACTAGGGAATGTTTCCAGAAAACATAAAATGATTCTTCAGTATACTAAAATCTCCTACACTTACTCTACCAAAATCTAATCTCTATTTTTCTCAACACAAACCAATTAAAAAAAAAAAAAAAAAAGAGAAAAATATAAAGCGACCTTTGGGTTTAGTTGCCACAACATCCTGCCCGTGCTTCCTCCTCACGTTTTGTCCGGCCGTTACTTGAGCAAGTTCGCTTCGCTTACAGTGGTGGTTGCTAAAACTAGGGGTCTACAGTAATCCGAGTGACAGTTTCCATTAGACGGCTGCTGCTGCCACCCTCGAGTCGGGCCAGACCTGCACCAAAGCATTCGGCACTCACCTTTGTGACACCTCCAGGCTGTGAGGTTCCCCGCGGCCCAGCTGTGTGCGGTGACCACCGCAGCGGTGCGCGTGAGCTAGAGCTGCGTGGCGTACTTACACGGGAGCGGTGCAATTCTTGGCAAAAACAAAGCAACCCACTATGTAGAGTGGGGCCTGGACAGGCACAGCTAAAATAGTGGGAACTGAAGCGAAGCCCAAAAGCTCTAAAGCTGTTTTGCCTATAGCAGTGGATCCAAGACCATGTGAGGGGGGAAGCTGGATGCAGGTCTGCGTGGTCCAGGGCTGGTCATAACACTGGCAGGAGAAAATATTCATTCATTCTGCAAAACCACGCTGGTATCTGATGGTGCCTGGGAGAGGAGACGCGGCAGCAATAGAAAACACGCCCTGCAGAGCCAAGAGTGGGAACAGCAGAACCATCAAGCTCTGAAGATGTGTTTCAGCAGTTGAGGGGATTCATGTCTAGTTACTAATTACTCAAGTTTATTGTATTAGGATGGTGGGGAGCTCTGTTCTGTAACAACGAGGAAAGGCTAGCTATATTCATTTTCTTTATAAATAGCAATCTTTTAAGTTTTTCATTCACAGGAGCCCCCTGAGTTGCTGTTCTGGGGTTTCACAGCTGCTCATGCAGTAGCCTGCTCTGATAACAACCCTTACAACCCCATTTCTTCATTCTTCTTGACTAAGTATGATGGCAGAGGACATCAAATAAAGATGATAATGAAAATATGGTACATAACTCTGTATAACTTTTCAGAAAGAGGTTACAAAAAACAGAGGTTACAAAAAGGAGCTTACAAAAAACATGAAGCACCCAAGCCAGCTGCAGAAAAAATGCTTCTAAAAGACAACATCTCTACCCAGCTTCTCTGCAAGCCTTGATGATTTCTTGACCCTGGTGGGTAAAGAAACAGTGACTGGAGAACACATTTTTTTGGTTACTCAGATTGTTCTATTTCCTCTTACACTCTAATCTCGCTGTGCCACTTGTGCTTCCCTGTAAACCGGTCTTTGCCCTGAGCTTCTTGTGAGACAACTGAACAAGCACAAACAAGAGAGGGGGGGTCCTGGGTTGCTGGCATTTATTTTGACTTACTGAGCATACACTGGAAGTGACGTTTTTCTTTAGCAGAGGGTTGTTCACAACTCATTTGAAGTATTTACCAGTGGAAAAAAAGTCAGCATTTCTAGAATCTCTGAGCTTGCTTTTCTCAAACATTTTGGAGCTTTTGAGTTTGTATTTGTAGCAGTGAAAAGCTCTTCTGGTCCACAACTGTTTTCTGTGCATCCCCCGCTTCCAAGGGCACTTGAAAAGGAAAATGGGTCACAGCTTTAAGCAGCATCACTGTGGCAAGCTGTGCAACAGACACAAGGAAACTGTGTTGGAAGAGATCATCTAGTAGTCCCTAGACAGAAGCCTACGAAGTGCCAGAGGAGATGCCTGTGGATGTATTTTGACCTACACGCTTCAGCACTAGAAGCCATGACATCCTAAGAGAGGGACCTGCGCAAGCTCCTGGCTCAAATAAAGACCTAATACCACTTGAAAAGCATGTCAGTATCTGGCCTTCTTGGGTGGTAGGATCTCCCACTTCTCAGATTTCTGCTCTATTGTAGGAAATAAACAGCTCAGTACCATAACCTTCAAAGTCTTGCCCTTCCCTCATCTAGAGGGTTGTCCCCAAAGGCAGGACCAATTGCCCCCTCTGGCCACACCATTGTCCACTTTGTTCTTTGCATCCAGCAATCAAATTTTCCTCTTCTCCACTGTCTTTACTCTCAGGAAGATTTTTTTTTTTTTTCCACCTGTCTGTGACAGTTCCCAAACCTAGGCAGTGGGAGAACCACAGCAGCAGCACCGCTCCTGGGCTGCTAGGTGTAGCTGGTGGAGGCACGCCTGCCTTTCCCTTCTGCCTTTTGTCTCCTTTAGGCTGGGGTGGGCCACACATCTCCCAGCCCTTAGGACATCTTGCTGCTCTTCCTTCTCCCTTCACTCATTTTGTTGGCTCCCTTGTTGTCAAGTTGCCTTAGTAGAGGATGTCTGGTACTTGCTGCTGCATATAAGCTACTGCTGTTCCCCACAAAGCTGTTAAGGCTGCTAGCATGGCTTGCCTCCTGTCACTCAGGGGCTCATTTCCTCCACCTCTGGCACTGCCCACATGCTGGAGCACTGCCAGGATTGCTTACCAAGCAGAACTACAGATTCCTTCTCTAGACAAACCCCAGGAGTGCTTTTGTGGTTAGATTGTTCCTGGGTTCACTCCAAGAGGCAGCAAGACCACGCTAGGTTTCTCACACCCTCCCATCAAACACCACCCTTCTACAGCAGTGTTCTGTCATGCCAGGCACCCCCGCACGCCTCCCTGCCCACCACACAGAGTTTTTACTAAAACATGTAAAATACTGTGAGGGGGCTTTCTCCTCATCTCTGAGGATTATAGGAAATACGAATTCTTAACAGCTTTTCCAAAGCTCTGCAGCCCCATGGACTCGCATGCCTTGAGCCCTCCTGGACACACGTCAGTCACAACTACAAGGATCTACCGCTCAGCTCCTGCTACCAAGACACCCTTCCTACTGAGGAACTGAGGCAGCCCACTCTGTATGGGATGAGCCAGAAGTAGGGTGTCATGAGTCTACATGTACCAATCTGACCGTGGGGACAGGGAAATGACTCACGAAGTATAAGCACAGCCCTCACCACCAGCTTTTAAATTGTTTTGGTTCCTTCACCCTCTTCAGGGAACAATGATCAAAGGTAGCAAGCAAAGGGGAACATGCAAGAACTCAAACTTTCAGAGAGGAAGCCCCACAAAAAAAGCAACCAGCTCTACCCATCTCCACACCAGAGACAAAAGAACCCATCCCCCAAAACAGGAATGCCGAATGCGTTGCTGCTCAGGCACCGACCCTTCCTTTTCCACTCCCTCAGAAATATCCTCTCATGACTTAGCAACTTTCTGCCCTGTATCAGCTTTTCTGCATTTAAATGATGCTGATAATTAGATGAATGAGATAGAAGCACTGTCCAACAAGCTGAAACAAAAGTTCCCAGAAAAGACCTGCTCTTCAACAAACATTCAACAAGTCAGGAGATTCTCCTTTTAGGGCTTTCAGATCTCTGCTTTAATTTTATCTACTTGACGCAGAAAGAGAATATTCCAGAGTACAAGCATAAGGCTCCTGAAAAACTGCAAATGCATCTACGTGGGCCAATTATGAAAAATATTCTCCCTATTTTCCATCCAGCCTGACTGATCATTCAGGAATAAGGTCTGTTGTTTCTATTCTAAGATTGTATCATGAGACTACCCCATTTTGACATGGCATTACGCGTGAAGGCATTACTTGTGTTTCAAGGAAACATTTCCAAATAGAAATCTGGGGATATACTGAAATAAACTCAAACATCTGATCGTAAACAAACTTTTATGTCCAATTAGAGTAGTAACTGGAATTTACACCTAATATTCAATCAGGCAATCCAAGTCTATGTCAAGAAAGTGGCACAGAACATTGATACTCAGATCAGGCTCCTTATTTCTCTTTCCCCAGTTCTCCTAAAGTCCAGCCAAGTCACGAGCGAATCAAAATTTATTTGGGAGAGAAGTGGCAGAGATGAGGCAACCAGTGAAGTATCCAGGTACTTCTTTCCTTTTGAACACGATACCAAACCAACTCTTTACCCAACTCCTTTAAAAGATAATCAGGAAAATATATGCTTTCTTTTAAGAGACACAAACCGTTAGTATTTTGTACTCCCCTAAATGGAATTTTCCAGAGAAGTACACCCAATAGCAATTTATTTAGACAAAAGGTTTACTTATCCCAGCTGTAATACTTTGTATAACAGTTTCAAAGGCTAAGAGACAAAATAGAAACCAGAGGTCTCTACCACAGTCAGACACTTCTTCCCCCCTCCCCCCAAAATATGGGTGGTAAACTACACGTGAAATTAGCATCTTTCAAACCAAAATTCAGGAGAGAAGCTTGTATCTCGAGCAGAAACTATGAGCTAGATCTCTGGCTAGAGTAAGATTTCTCTCCCTTTAAGAAACAAATTATTTTAGTGAGGTATCTGAAAAAGAGTAGAAGGTTGGAGCTAGTAGATTGTCAAAGAGTGCCATAAAACTTCTGAATCACTTCTATATTTTGAATACAAAATACTGAAATACACCAACACTTTCAAGTTTCTTCTCTGTTACAGATTAATTTTATTTTAAAAAAAATTAATATCTAACCTATTTTATTTATAGGCCAGCTTTTTCCTCTGCATTTGTCACTGATCCACACTCAGTTTTGGAAGCATTCAAGGAGCGGGGAATTGCCATACATTCCTGCAGCCTTTATGAAGCATCAGGGCCTGGAGAGAAAGCACTGAATCCAGTGAGCAAGAACTCAAATACAGAAACGCCTGCCCCATCCTACCAGTGCCTCCCCACTCCAGGCTAATCCAAGCCGCATTTTGACAAGTCTTGCAGATGTCAGAAAATACACAGGAGGAAACTGAGGCTACTGGGGTAGGGGAAGGAGGTATAGAGCACACAAATCCATCCAGAACTTTGTTTTGCTACTTGGAGGAGAGCTTGCACTTTAATTAACAATTTAAACCCATGTAACATGCACTTTTCTAACTGTTTTGTGTGTACTGAAGTTACTTCAGACGATAGTATTGTCCCGACCTAAAGCGTTAATATATCTTTGATAGCATTGGAAACACTGTTTTGTTTTTCTTTTAAATATTTTTTAAATATCACAATATTTTTAAAGAGACTAACACTTTATTCAAGGTAAATGCAATGTATAAAGTCGTGGAGTTCCAAATACACATTCTGCCATTTCTAGTTTTGTGCAAATTGATTTACTTACAATCGTTTCAAATCTAGCATAGTGTCAAATAACATCCAACCTCTAAAGTTACAGAGCTGATGTTTTTCACGTCTGCTTGAAATTAGACTTCCCCAAATTTATTTTTAATTTAAAACAAAGAAAAAACCCAACCCAAACTGTAAACAATTACTTTAACAGTGCTTCACAACAAGAATGAGTGACAACTGTGAGTCTTTAAATATCATTTCTGGCATTTCTTACCATCAGCTTTTAGTCAAATATGGAAATAAATACAAGAACTAACACAAATAGAAGTTACCACTATAAGAAAATACAAGATGTGCTGCTGTTTGGAATATAGCATCATACAGTATTGGCCGCATCATTTGGAACAGCCACTTAAACCAGTTTGATGCTAAACAGTTAAACCTTTTCTCTGTGTAGAGGACTACACTTATGCACAGTTAAAAATGTGGTTTATGATTATTTTTATGCTAGTATATTAAACTCCTAAATGTGAAAATGACTCAAGTCATTTATTGAAAGAAGATACCATAGGCACCATAATATAGAGGGTTTTTTTTCCCTTTTAAACAAAATCTGGTGATGAACCAGCAGTAACAAAAATAGGATGAAAATCAAAAGGCACATTCAGGAAAAAAAAATAATCGACACAGTCTGCATGATGCCATATTTTAAAAAATTAATTTATGTTCTGAATAATTGATTGGATCAGGAACAAAGATTCTGGCATATTCTAATCTGTCAGAGAGCAAGTAAAAGTTGTGCAATTCCAACTATATAATTATTTCCTAATGGGGAATTTTATTTTGTTTTAAGGTCAGTATAAGGCTTACAATCAAGTACACATAAAGAGGACTGACTACTCAAAACCTCTTGTTTTCTGAGTGCATAGAAATACAATAAGCCAGGAAGATACTCCTTGGGAGAAGATGTATTCTTGTGTATGTGCAAATCTTAATCAAGTACTCGAGCGTCTTTCAGGTCTGGGAACACATTTCATAATTGCAGCTCTCCACAGGGCAGGGGCAAGTAAAAGGCTTAGAGTAGTAACACTCAGAATAAGAAGATAGACCTGAAAATTGCAAATAAAAGCCATTACTTCTGTTAGTCACATGGTAAAGTAAGAAACAATCAAAGTTTGAGGAGATCAGACTCTTCTGGACAGTATTTTCAGAAGACATCCCCTCTCTTCCTAACCAACTATGGATATTGCTAAAAAAACAAACAAGTGCACGCTCAAACCATCTAATTATCTGTTTACCTGGTTTGAAAATACAATTACAAAAACAACATTATGGGCTTATAAAAACAGTTATTTACACATACAGTTAAAGAGATCAATTTTTGAAAGCTCAGTGTTTGCTAAAAGGTCAAAGACCAAATGCCATTTTATTAAAACCGACAACCAACCACCAAAAAAAAGCAAAGCACCCAAAACTATTCTGGTTTGATGGTATAATGACAAAGTACTTTTTATGTACTTCACATATCTACCCTTATTTACTGGCATTTCCTTACTCAAATGCTATACGCTGAGTTACCTCCTGCTCTAGCTAAATCAAGATTTTTAAAAGCAAAGGCTTCTCAGGCTTAGTCTTTTGGGTGCCCCCTACAACTCACTGCTTAGTAATGAAGTTGTAAGTGAGACCAGTTAAGGTAAAGCATTTAAAACTAATCTATTTAAAAGTAAAACCTGCTACTTGAAATATTGAAGTACAGTATGAAACAAGTAAACAAAAACCACCACACAAAACCCAAACAAAAACACACCAAAAAACCACCCCAACAACCAACCAACCCAAACAGAATTAACAACCCTGTCAGGGACCTACACGTCTCCATTTCTGTGGGTCAATTTCACTTGGTAACAGTTGAGATGCCACAAAACTGGAGTATACTGGTATTTCAAATACATTTTAATACAAAATCCCAGTGAGTTATTGAGGTTCAAAAACCAAAGTTAATAACCATCCAACAGCTTACCTCCCGAGATATGATCCCTGCTCTGCGTGCTCTACTTCCCAGAACAAAAGAGAATTCACTGACTTGTGCCAGTCCTGCTGAAACAATCCACTTGATGTACTGGCTGGTCTTGGGAAGAATCAGAGAAAGGACAAACACTGCCAAGACAAACTTTAAAAATGTGGGTTTTTTTTTGTTGTTGTGAGTTTTGGTTTGTCTTTTTTTATTATTGTTACTTATTTTGTTATGTTTTGGTTTTTTTAAGTATAAGAAATAAACCAGTACAATCTTTTTAAGACACACATCTTCAAACACTTGCTAACTTTGTCACAAATCTCAAGCTAGATAATTAAATGTTTCTGCATGTGAAACTTACTTTTAAATATAATCCTTTTTTTTAATATCCTAAAAATACTGTATCAAGCTGTATTCAGATCAGTAAGCTTCCTCTGGATACAGATTTAGAGTAAAGATGTAATATTCTTTTTGTTATAGCAGATGTTCAGTTCTTGCACGGAATGTTCATTAGGGCATGCAGCACAAAGATTATTTAGAATATTAAAAGATTAAAAAAAGAGAGAAAAATATTTTATTTTTGAAGTATTTTACCTTCATTATGACCACAGACAATGTAAGGAATAGTAAGACTGTGAGTTCATATATTACAAATGTGGGGAAAACATGAAGTCCTAGGAAGAAAGAAAACAATATTTCAATTTTTAAAACCAATATCTTACTATGATAATTTTCTGAGTTAATAACAGACTTAATTGCAAGACTATATTTGCCAACACAGTCAAACAAAAAGCCCTAAATACCCACTGACACTGAATACCTACTTGATCACTAAACCACTTCTGCATCATTCTACCATTTTTTGGAGCACAAGCAGTACTCCCAGATGCGTTAAGTCACATGACGGATGTGTGAACACTTTTATTTATAGTTTTCTCTCTTCTACACCAGCCAACAATCCAGAATCTGAACCAAACCACACCTTTAATAACACACATCTATAAAAATACTGCAGGAAAACAATTCCACTGCTCTGCACAGCAACTGCAACATACACTCTGCTAGCCATTTAATATTTCTGTATGACGTGGTAATGGACTGTCACTGTAGGAGGAAGATGATACTCAGGCTCTACACAGACTAGAGATATAACAGAAAAGATAACTGCTGGGATCCCAAGACTCGCAAACACTGAAAAGTCATCTGAACGCAAGAAGTCACTTAGACTGCAATCAGGTAAAGTCACAAACCCCTGAGCATGGTCTAACAGTTACAGAGTTTATCTAAGAGCCTGTTGCTATGATGTTGTTGTGGCTTGGTTAGTTTAGGTATGGGCTTTTGGTGGGGGGTTTAGCTGTTTTTTTTCTTTTTTTAAATTTTTTTGTCATTTTAATTTGCCGATTATATGAAGCAAGATAACAAGACCCATAAAGAGCACAGAAACTTAAAAGTAAATCCTGCTAAAACTGGACATAAGAAAAGTAGTATGTGTTGGATAAGTCCTGTAGTCACTGAGGAGGAATCTTACTCACAGCCAAGTTCATTTTTTCCTCCTAGAGTATGAGGAACTTTTGCAGGCAAACATCTTTGGAAGCTGATTCCTGTTTCATAAAAGCTCTTAAAAGTGGTGGTGTTCCTGAAAAATCCATAATAATTGACAGTTCTCTAACCCAATTATTTCTGCTGAATAGAGTTTAGCTTTCTAAAGCATGAGGCGTATGAATCGATGCTGTAACTTTTAACGTAAGACAAGTTTTCACTGATCTTCCTTGCCCCATCGTGCTGAAGAGCCAGAACTGTAGAAAACTAAGAGTCATCTTCTCATCCCAAGTGCAGAAGAAAAGTTACTTAGGGTAACTTCACAATCTTTAGTCCATACACACATTCCATTGGGGATGGAAACGTGCTTGGAGTACATCAGAGATCTTTATGTGTAAAGTACCATCCATGGTGTGTAGCTACACACCCTGTTTTATTTCTCAATTTCCTTCTAATGACTGAAGCACAAATGCAGATGGTTATCAAGATAAGGGTAGAGATGGAAGAATAAGAGAGCCTAACGCTACACAAAAAAAAAAAAAAAAAATCCAAATGTGTGCACCCGTGCACATGGATGGATGAGTAGCTTCTCTTTTTTCTACTGTGTATCATGAGCACATCGCTCATTCACCTTTAGGCTGGTCTCAGAAATACACATGAAAAGCAACTAGAGAAATACGCTAACAATGTCATGTTTGGTACCAGGGCCAACTCTGACACATGGGGTTGAAGATTTCAGAGGGAGGGAGGCTATAAGTACAGCCTAGTTCTCTCATCGCTACTAGCAGAGCTACCTTTCCAGTTCTGGAGCAGAGGGGCAGTCTGAAGTCCATTTCACTGCTGCCCGATGAGGAAATTATCGCCATATTCCGAAGAGCTGAGACACAAGCCACCCCCGATTTCTATAGCAATGCTGCAGAAGTGAGCGTTTGCAAGGCGAAGCAAACCTAAACCTGTTCCATACACTGTTCTGCACAAACATCCCAGCGCACGGACAAGTTTCAGGGAAAATAAATTCCAGCATTGTGGATTTCATGGTTATTACAGACCCTTGCCCCAGCACTCCATGAAAACCTAGGATAAGGCCAGGAGTCACGTCAGACTCCTGTACTAGCACATGAAGCTTTCCTGACAACAAACGTCAGCAGAGAGTTTAACTTCATAGGCAGAAGGTGCATGAATATGAACATCTAGGTCAATGGTTTTAACCAGACCTTAAGCTCAAGAGTCACTAGGGATTTGTTCTCTGAAAATCTAGGAAACAGTTAAATTGAGTAATTCAGAAACTTTTGCACCATCACCAGGCAGTAGTACAGCATGACGTGGCCTGTCACCAATAGCTAGGATTGCACTTGGGTACATTTTCACAGAGCTGAGCATTAGCCATCACACCTCAATTCTAAGCAGTGTTCTGGAATAGAGGCTTTTGGGTGAAGGTGACCTTGCAGCAACGTCAAGCTAAAAAGCACGGTTCACTCGTGTAAGTCGGTACGTGGTGTTCTGTGGATGATTACCGGCAAGACTTTGCACATTCTTCTCACAAGTCCTTTTTTCTTAACGAGTAAACTCCCCATTATACAGATTCCACCGATCTGCTGTATGGCCACTAAACAGCACGTGAACATTCAAGTGACATGACCACCACATTTCAGCATCAAGTAATGGAATCTTGGGAGATTCTTGAAGGCAAACAAGATTACAGAAACCTGTTGGTCAAATTGGAACCAGAAGAATTAATAATACATCCTCAAGACAGGACATCGCTCAGGGAAATCACATTAGAGATGCTTTGGGATGCTGCATCTACTAAGAGTCTTACTGAACCTAACATCATAGGTGGCAAACACAATAAAATGCCACAGCCCTGACTAGATGATTAAGTAGCAGAGAGGAAAATCAACAATCATCTCCACCTTCCTCCAAAGTCCTCCTGATTCCATGGTCAGTTCTCAGAGCTTGAAACCTCCAAGTTTCATTGTGCTCCATGCAGGACACAAAGCAGCAGAGCTGGATGGATAAGGCAGTGTGTGTCACCTAGTGAATTCCACTTGGGCTCTTCCTTTGATTTCTCTCAAATTCAACAGAAAATGTTGAGGTTTATCAGAGAAACACTGTGTGCATGTTTGTTCTGGTCAGAAGTAGTGCTCACAGCATCTCCCATCTTCTGTGGAAAAAGACCACACTGTTGAAGAGTTTTCAGTATCTTGCATTCATGGTCCAATGCTGACCACACAATTTACCACAAGTGAAACGCAGAGCCAGTCAAGCGAGTACATCTGTAGAGCACACTGAGGACACACAACTTTGTCAGTCAGTGGAAGTAATCTGCCTCCTCACCAGGGGCAGGGCAGGTCCCGATGCCCAATTTCAAACTCCATGCACCTTGTAGACTGACAAAAAATGGAACATCAGAGCCTTTAAAAAAGTCAAACCACATATGCAAAGATGCCTTCCATCTTTCTAAAAAGCAGTCAAACCAAAATCAAATGATGCAGAGATGGAAGGGGAAGGATCCGAGTACTAGGTACCAAAACAAAAATGAAAAGAAGTTTTCAAGATGTGGCTCTAAAGGATTGGTCCAGATGTTCTCTCAAAATGTTAGTGAGGACAGAGACTAACAGGAACTTACTAACCTCAGCAGATAGCATAAAGAGACGCAAATCAGACAGCTTAAGAGCCAGAAGCCTTGAAGAGCACACAGAGGACTAAATGAACGTACAGATGGGAGCTAGCTCCAAGTGCAGTTGTTAATGCCTAACTGCAAAGGTGTATTATTCCCACAAATGCACCCATGCATGAATCTGAAAGCAGCCGCGTTACACAGGTCAAGCTAAGGGCAGGAACCACTAACAAGAACCATTCCACTCGGCATTTAGACACCAGCGGGATTTCTGTAATGAGAACTGAAAAGCATTGAAAACAAACTAAATAGACACCACCTTTTCCAACTTATATATTCACGGTCACTTCTCAATTAAGTACATTTTTTTATCTATTTATTCTAAAAGGAACAGAGAGTGTATTACTGCAGTGGTGCATCATCCCCCCTCGGGATCTCACATATTTCTGCTCCCCATAGCAGAGAGCAAGCTGCAAAGAGCAACAAGCCTTCTCTTTAGGTAGGAGAAGGGAAATCTGTCTCTGTGGCTTTGACATCATTTCAGTTAGCAAACCTCTACTTATCATTTGCACGTGTACAGAGACACATGTAGACAGCAAGCAAGAAGTCTTTTCTTACTAGATTTCCTATTTAAAAGTTTAAGGAATACTTTTTATCCTACTCAGGTTTTCTTTGCGACTCCTTTTTAAAGCCTATCTCCCTGCCACCCCCACAGAACTTCCTGTAAACCACCAAACTGGAAAGCAATCGAAAGTAAAGAGGGAAGGGGGGGATAAAGTTTATTCTGAGGGGAGAGAGGAGTGTTTGGTCTTGTAGATGTTTTTGGCTTTGTTGTTTTTATGGTTTGGGTTTTTTTTTACATGGTTTTTGTTTACATTTTGTCAGAGGTCTATAACATAGCTCATTTTGCTGATTTTTAGCTGTCTTTTTATTGGCTTTTGTTTATTTCTGAGGCAGGAATAACACCCATTTTCTGTAAAACCATAAAAAAATTGTTAGGTAGTTTTCTTTCCCTTCCTGCAATTCTAATACTAACAAAAGTTAAAACATAGACATTTTTTAATTTCTGTAACAGAACTACTAAAATAGTTCTTTACAGTATAGCACAGGCTCTATGGAATGCTGCCAGCATGCCAACTGAGGTCTTGCTGTTTTCTCATACTCCACCAAAGTCTTATCTCTATTCCTAATTTATGCAGTCACAAGAGTGCAGGACAGTATTTTTGTTCGGTCCCTTGTAAAATTAACTTTGGGCTTATAATTACTTGTCATGCCTTGTATTCCTGGTAACTCTATCTGCTCCATCGCCGCTTTACTGGGACACATAAACAACTTACCTGGGAGCATTTAGCAATTACTCATCCAACCTTGGAGTTATATGGACTCAAGAGTTTAACCAGAGCTCACCACTTCCCTCACTTCATTTAGAAATAAGTTATTAAAATAACATATCTATTACTAAGCAATCTGCTGGTCAGTAAAGCGATTATCATTGGCTGGGTAAAAAAAACAAACAAACAAACAACAAAAACAAACCAAGACTGGCAAACGTAACGATTTACGTTTAATTTTGACAAACACCAGAAACAGCTCTAGCTTCTGTTATGGAACAGTGAGTATCAAACAGGTAGATGAGGAAAGGCATTAAAATTATGCAGAGGAGACTTCATTATTATCTGAATAGAGATAAAAGGAACAATAGAAAACTTTAAATAAAGCCAGAAGAAAAAAAACAATGGTGGTCTTGGGAAAAAAACAAACCAAACCAAAAACCAACAAACAACAAACCAAACCAAACCCAAACCCCAAGGATTTCTGCGTAAACACGCGTTGAAGGAAGTTGGATTTGTGCAAAGGGCCACATTCAAACCCTCTAATTTTAGACCATAGTGCCCCCAAAATAGAATATGCATCTTCTGGATAATCCAGAGGGAAAGGAGGTGCTTTCAGGGGGCCTGTCTCCTCATTCCCTATACTGTACACTTGGGTAACGTGCATCTGTTCCCTTTAGAGAAAGAACATGAGGCACACAGGGGCAGCTACAGAATGTAGCAGCTCAAAATGAAGCTACTGATTGACAGTCTTCTCAGAGGTAACTTGTTTTGTCTAACAAGCATGATAAGTTCTCTCCTGGTCTTAGCCATCAATACTGCATTTCAGTTGGCATTCGGGTAGCTTCCGAGATACATCTTGTTCAATTATTTTTTCCCTGTGTTGAGAACACACAGATCACATTTTCCTAACTAAAGAAATAAGATGCAAAAAAAAAAAAATTATTAAAGAAAGATCTGTTTCTACTATCATATCCTGATCCTAAAGAAAGATCTGTTTCTATTATCATATCCTGATCCTAGAGAAAACCAAGCCACAAGAACCTGAAGTCTACTCAACCAATTGACTCAACATAGTCTGATTTTAGTATAAATAACAGATATAGCCAATGTGAAGACAGAACATTTAAAGAAAAAAACAAACCAAACCAACAACAGAACACACCACCCAAACAAAGATCTTTTTCCCTTAGAATTTTTAGTTATATATTTTAAATAGCGCGAGTTCAGAATTAACAGTGAAAACCGACATTAAAACGAGAATTGAGAGTACAACATGGGAATTGCTTATAAAAAGGAATGTTACATTTCAAAATATTGGCAAAAGCAAACTGGTATTGTGCTCAGTTAGATTTATTTTGTTAAAATACTAAGCTATTATCTTCTCCCCCTAATTTGTAGACACTGTGTCCCGTTCCCCACCCCACCCCCCCCGATTTGTAGGTTAATACTGATTGTAAAGTAATGTTTCTTAGAAGTTACCTATGGATGCAAAGAAAATGATGGCAAGAAAGTCGCGTATTGGTTCAATACAGGACATAATCTCCTCAGTAACCATGTGACCCTGAGAAGAGATCAGAGCTCCAGCTAAGAAGCATCCCAGCTCCATTGAAACATCCAACAGCTCTGTGATCTGCCAAGGAATAACAGAGAATCTATTGCTGTTCTCTAGCCCCGAGTGACTTAAAATATCATTTCATAGTGAAAGCCTGAGACTGTACATTATACTTAACGTGGGAAATCACTGTGTCTTTATGCAAGGTCAACAACAAATAGAATTCAGTGTATTTAAACAAAAGACTCCCCAAACCAGTTTCCTCCCCAAAAAAACAAAAATAAATTTCTTCATCTACATTGTAATGCTTTGTGTCAACCTTAAGGATAGCACCTGATTTTACAAAGACAAGAGAGACCGTAACAGCTCTGGAGTCAGGGTTACATAGTACACTATGAAATAAGGACAACTTGTTTTGACAGCTGTCAAACAAGAGAAAAAAAATAAAAGTCAAAGCTTGTAATTTGGGAGAGTCTCAATTTAGCAGAAGTCCCAGGCATCTATTAGATTTTAGTATCGTAAACTGAATTTAAAATGTGCCTGGATGCTTTACCAAATGTGAATTTAAGCACATGAAGGAAACTGCTGAAAGAAAGCTTGATAGCTGCTTGAAAGAATTCAGACTGCTTCATTCTTTTACCATTTGAATATGGTACTAGAAGGAAAAGGTGAAATGTGTGAAAAGACTGAACTAAAACCAAAACAACTGCTTAAAGGCAATTCTCAGACCGCTACAAAAGCAAGAAGCATTTTTACTCAGTGTAAAGCATGTTTTAAAAGAATTACTTTAAAACCATTCTGCTGCAGAGGATCATCTTACTGAGCAAGGGCAATACTATTAACATTAATAGAACTTTTAAAATTGAGGACTTTTTTTCCCAAACTAATTTAGATTAAGCAACAATACACCATAGTACACTTATGGACAACATCCATCATATCTTTAACTGTGTTACACTGTAAGTGATGAAGCCAAAAGTCAAGTGACTTGAAATTAATGGAGGAGAGCAAAAGACACAATAATCAAGTCTCCAAGCTATGCATAAAGTGCCACCGAACAATAAACCCCAACATTTGTGTACTGAAGTATTAATGTCTGAATGCTCATCACATAACTCCATTTGTGCTAACAGCCTCTAATTTATTGCAAGATGTTTTAGAAAATTAATTGGTTCTGTAAACTAATACAAGTAGCTGGTGACCAGGCAAAGCCAATAAAATAACATCATTTTACTCTCATTTTAAAACAAAGGGAATTTTAGTCTATTTAGGAATTTCATCACAATTTAAATTGTAAGAGAGAAGGTGGCTATATATATGGCTTTAAAAATCACCAAAGATGACTAAGACACAGGAAACAGTTATGAAATATAACACAAGTTCTAAGTTGTTCTCAATCACACATTAATTGTTTTAAAGGTCATAACCTCTTGGGTATGATTAAGATCCAATATAGCCTCTTCAAATAAAGTTGGAATTAGTTTTAGTGTTCAGCCCTAATTCCCCCACCCCAGTGTTACCAGCTATAACAGAGCTCCAGATCAAAATTTTATAGCAAATTTTTTAAAGTATTCCATGTACAGGGTTAGGTGACCATGTAAGAATGGATTTAGCATCTCTTGCATTGGACTCAGATGATACTGTGGTGTTGTGGCTATTTAAGCAAGGAGCAATTTAAGTGTGAAAGAAACATGCTTGTTCAGAAAGCAGCAGGAGCAAATGGAAGGTCTGTCTGGGTCTGCTCCTGCATTCCTTCACTCTGTGGCAAGCTGAGCATGAGCTCAAGGGCCTGGCAGATAAAAAGGTAATTTTTGCTATTTCTTGTCTACCTTTTAGGCACTACACAACTTCAGGTCTACAAAATCTATAGGTCACTCTACACACAGAAAAGTGTGAAGTGGATGAGAGAAAGAACCTAAAACCTCCACACCCAAAAAAACCCCAAAACAGTGCTAAAGCTTCTTTTCTTAACCCCATCCACACCCCCCACCCCCAGTCTGTTCTTCAGGTTCATATCTAGATCTACACAAAACTCCTTCCACTATTCCCATCTTCATCTCCAGTTGTCCAATAATATTACCAATATGGAGATGCAGTTCCCCAACTAAACCTGTAGCATGGGGGTTTATTACAGGTAATGTGTGACACGGGCACACACACTCACTGCTGAGGGTTTGGTTTATGGGCAGGAAGGCACTGGCAGCAAAATTCCTTGCATAAATAAAGCTTGAAGGTATTGTGCATTTAGTATTCCTTTTCTGCTTGCATCACTTTTAATGTTTTGCCTTTACCAAACAGGGCTCTAACAGTTCCTAAAACCTAGGCTCTGCACCATCCTTTTATCAACTCCTACAATACAGAAAGCTTCTTTGGTCAAAATTAAATGAAAAGTTTTGTCAATTTACATGCTTTTCCCAGTAGAATTTAGGTTTTGGTTCTTTACAAAGGTCCCCTTTTACTGTGATTCAGAAAGGACTGCTTTGCTTTTACTAGAATATTGGATTTTAATTTTCAAATGTTTTACCATAGCAATAGAAAAGAAGAAATAAAGATTACTGCTCTAACATGTTCCAGTTGAATTTCAAGCATTTGTTCAGTGGTTGTTTTGCCTATATTCTCTAATAACATGTACTCTTTGATTATCATAGAAGCTTAATGAATACAGTAAGTCAGTAAAATTAAAGAAATCCCTCATGGAAATAAAGGTATTAGAATTTCAGGCTTTAATAACTTAAATCTGCCCAAGAGTAGAGAGGTGAATTCTAAGCTTGCATTTTACGGAAGCAAAGCTTTAATGGAAATGGAGACAATTTTTAGTGAATCTTGTAAAAACTCCATCTCAGCTGTATTTTATTACAAAATTAACTAGAATATTTGAGATTACAGTTCTTCCTCAGTCTCCTTTTAACAGAAAAAGTATTCAGAAGCAAGTTATGAACCATGGAGAAGTACTGCAGGCAAACAAGAAGTTACATTCCTAATACACTGAAGGAAAAAGTATGTACATTTTAATATATAAAGTACTGCACTAACATAGATCGATTTTCTTTTAATCTTTTTAGCATATGAAGTAAGCTGGCAATTTCCCTCCATTTTGTGACATCATCCCAGGTCAACCATAAGGCAGTCAAACTGGAAGCCACAATCTCTGCCCCCCCCCTCCCCCCCCCGGTGTATGCACAGTCTTATAACCATGTCAGTGTCACTGCTGTCCTTGTCAGCTCACGTTTTACTTTCTTCAATTTCTTAATAGCATTCAACAACATAGTTTTAAAAGAGAACAAAAACCTGAGCACTGTCATCCCACAGATATCTAATACAGCAATTCATTATCAGGATAGTGTTTAAAAGAATTTTCCTTTCAGCGTTTCTGTACATGAAAAGTGAACACTCTGGCTGACTTATGTTCTTCAGCTCATTGTGGTATACATCTCAACCTCAAAGTACCAGCTTTGTCATTGATCCTGAATGGTCATATTTAAAACCATAAGCAAGATTTGCTCTTTATGTTACAAATCAGGAGAAAAGTTCCCCAGTTTAAAAAAAAAAAACAAACAAACAAAACAAAACAAACAAACCTCAGTAACTCAAAGTGTGAAAAGGAGTTGGTAAAAATAATAGTAATGATCTATTGAACATTTGTTACTGATAACAAGGTACCTGAATGAAAAATGCACAACTGCATCTCAAAGTCAGCTAGACTTTTGTAGGATTGGCACTAGATACAACCCCCTCAACTAGTTAGGCAGATCAGTCAGGGGGGACAACAAGAGGGAGGGGGAATTTCAGCTACTTCTGAGAATATCTAAGAACAGAAAGATGTTATATTTAGCTCCAGATCTTGGTAAAATCTCATATATGAGATCTCCTGCATTTCATTTACCTGAAGCTAGTTTATCAGGAATAGATGTATTTAAGATCCTGCTTCAGATTTAAGGAGTTGCAGTGTTATATCCAAGCAGCTCAGAAATGCTCAAGGGTCAATTCCATACAGGCAGTTCAAGTGACAAGACAGTCCTTACATTAGCATTGCTTATTCACACTGCAGTACAGGAATCTCTTCTGTCCTATCCTCTCTCTTGTTTTCCTGTATAGACTTTGCCCTTACTGGTAGATAGATGGCAATTCTTAAGTAGTCATCTGATATTTTCCAACACAGGAAAACAATAAATCAAGCTTATATATAACATGCATTACATACGCTAGTGTTACAGCTCATCCCCAATAGGGGGTAAACTCAGATGGACCCCAGAAATCCAGTTCACACTGAAGCCTGTAACAAGTAACTATATGCATGAAGCAGGCATCCCGTGTCATTCCTGCGGGCCACATCCTTTCTAATACACGACAAAAGGGGTAGAATAACTCGCATACTAAAGAGAGAGATAAAATATTTTGTTTAAAAACATCCCTCCAGTTTTTTTAATGGAGCCACAGAGTCATCTTTGGTTAAGGTTACTAAAATATGAATTCTCTTATTCCTCCTCCAACAATTTCAAAAGCTTTTCTAGAGTTACACCAATATGGAAAATTCTGTTTGCAGGTAATGATACAAACTCCATCAATATTTAGGCTTGGTTTTCCAAGGAGAAGGATCTTTGCAGGAAGAATGCCAGTTTAATTGTTTTCCTACCTTGCACCAAAAATTGTAATTTATCCTTTCAGAATACAGGCAACATTTTTTTGAAGTTTGATTGCCACCCCCAGTCCAGATAGATAGGCATCCATCCCAACTAAGATGGGTTTTCTGAAAGGCTTGTTTGTCGAGCTGTTTAACTGAACCACCAATCACTTCCTCTTTTTTTTTTTTTTAAGTCTTTGTGTTCAAACAACAACTTGTAGCATTACTATCAGGAATGTATCAGAGTCAGTCAATATCAGTCACCTCAGCTGCTTTACTGAGGTTACATGCAGTATCCTTTGTACTGTTGCCTTTGATAAATAATGTATCAACTTTAAAAGAAAAAAATGTTTTCCCTGGAAGCATACAAAATATTTGCTCTTTCAAAAATGCTTCCCGTACTGAAGCTGCACCCTGAATGCAACAGACTCAAACGTATTCTCCCTCGGGTTTGTATACACACATCTATTATGGAAAGTCATGTAGACAAACTCCTCGTACACTTCATACATGATTTGGCACAACACAGCCAGTTCAATGAGATACATGGGCTGTGTTTTTAATGAAAGTAAGACTGCTTCTGGATACCATAATATTTTATGCAACTTCTGTAGTTTGGTCCTTGTGTTTTATTGAAGTTGTTCTACAGAAGTTAGGTCGGCTTGTTAGGAAGTAAAAAGGAGAATCTTGTTTTGTTTTGTTATTATCACCTTTGGAATATGAATGGCTGATCAGAGTGATGGCATTTTTAACCTATACTATAAAAATCAACACATTACAAAACTATGCTCTTACTAACTTCTTTCTTGACCTTCTTCCTGAAGGAGGTCACCCTTCTTTGTAATAATTAAGCAAATACCTCTAGGAAAACAAAACAACACACCAAACCAAACCACAACACACACAAAAAACCCAACCCACCAACAAAAAACCCATAACCCAGGCTCATGCACAGGAACTTTTTGGGATTTTTTTTCCTCTTTCTCAAATTCTCAGAGGACATAATGATCTGCACGTCCAGGATAACGGAGTTTCAAACCCACAACATTATCAGCAACTGTCACATTCTGTTCTCCAGCAGAATAGTTTTCCAGAGGGCCGAAATGCGAGACAAACAATAGAAGGAAGATTCAGAGGAAAAAGAACAAAAACCAAAAGGGCTATCAAAATCTACGAAGCTTAGGCATTTCTCTACTTTCTCAACTTCATCCCAAACTGTTTATCTCCCACAAAAAAAAACCCTATTTTATAGTAAAAACCATGCCCGAGAATTTTCCTATTGAAAAGAAAGTTGTGAGCAAATGTCACAATCGGCCATTATCGGTATCTCAAAAACCATTCTAAATTCTTTTCAAACACATGAACTAGCCCAAAATTAAAACTGGAATCATGACTCATTAACTGGTTGTATTGAAATAGTTACCAGCAGAAGCTTGGTTGATTGACATTTAAATTTTCTCTCTTCTTACTCATCTATGATGTAACACATCTGTGCATTTGGGGCTTGTTTTAAAACATTTTAAAAATCAAATAATTAACTAGAGAGGCACATGGATGTGTAATAACAGGAACTGTGATGGCTTTTGTGATACTGACGCCGTAAACTACAACACGTAGTGTTTGATTAATTAAAAAGATTACCGTTAACATAAGGAAGATGAATGCAGTTATTCCTAGAATGAGGATTTCTTTATTCCCTTTGCTTTCTGCGTGCAACTTGCGATAATATGGTCCTATGAGATAAGTCTTTATAACAAGACATATAAGGAAAACAGCAGCCAGAGAAAAGAGAATTTGGCCAATCAGTATCAGTATTCTCAGTATTTCCTTGAAAATGCTGGAAGAGAAGAACAAACAAACAAACAAAAAATCTTTCAAGTGCTCTCATGCCTCCCAACCAGTTCCCCTTAAGTGAAAAAAAATAATTCCACAGATGTTGAAAACTGAGTAGCTACAGTAAGATATTCAGATACGTTAGTAAACAACATACTAAAGATACTGCTGAGTGCCCAACCATCTCTTTTACAGCCTAGAGTTTACTTCCATGTTGATTCAAAAAGATTTTTGTTGACTGATCTTCTAAGTAAAGCCATCAGGCTCACATAATACCATCACAGAGTCTTTGACAAAAATATATGTTGAGGGAATAAAGTAACTGAAGAAATTCACTTATTTTTTTACAGTAACAAACTTTTCACTACAAATGTTAAGTACTGGACAGGATTGAGACAGCTAGAACAGAAAGAATATCCTCATACAACATGACAAATACAACCATTAAAGGGAACTTGCAGAACAGAGTGCATATTTTTCACAGAACTGACATTAACTGTAGCGCTCTCAGATTCATATCTGTAACCTAAATATTCATCGGAAGCAGGTCAGGGGAAGAAACATATTAAAAAAATTATTGTACCTGGAATATGTGCTCACTCCTGCTTGAATAAGTGTAGGCATGACAGCTATAAATAAACCAAGCTGCACATCCTGCATGACCAACATGCCAAGCAGCACACTGCTGTAGTCAATATCCCCTGTACACCAACAAAGCAGTCACAGAAACGTTCATCAGAATCAGTGAATGATTGCAGTGCTCAGAAATCTACAAGTGTCTTAATCAAATGGAGGTTAAGTATAGTTCTCAATGGGGTGAGGTCATTCAAAGTATTCATTTGGGTTTTGTTCCCTGCTAGTAAGTAAATTGAAAAAGAAATATAAGTAAATATATTTTAA
>JANHFX010004677.1:78035-104075 GCA_027560015.1 Chloroceryle amazona
CCAAAATCTAATCTCTATTTTTCTCAACACAAACCAATTAAAAAAAAAAAAAAAAGAGAAAAATATAAAGCGACCTTTGAACACTTTTTTTATATATATGCATAAGAGCTCTGCAAACTTAATATCTTATTCTCATAGCAGATTGTGTACTGACCTTTCGTACATAATGGGACAGACATGTTTTTGACTCGTTGAACACAAGTTCTCACTGTCCAGAAAGAGATCACAGCCTAGGAAAGATGTAACATTAATTCACTCTGGAGGCAACACTTCTGTTCAGATTTTCAGTTTTCTCTTACATTCTCAGAGGAATTTGCCGTACTTGAACTGTTTTTATATCCACTCAGAAGGACTAATGTCTATCTTCATGCCAACAATGGAGGAGGAAGATTGAACAGACAGAAATTTACAAGCTAAACATGAAATTCCCTTTAGCAAATTACTCTAGCTCTGTCAAAATTTAGGGTCAGGGCCGTCTGCTAGACCTATATCAGACACTCTGTTAACCTTCCTTCATCCCCCAAAGGGAAAGAGAAGGTAATAAGGAAGAGAGAGTTATCAATTAGAAAAGGAAAATAAAATGGCTTTAATGAAAATGATAAAATCAAATATATACAAATATAAACTAAAGCAGTATCAATTACATCACCATCATCACTGATGCTGTGAAGCAGGCACCGGCAAGTCCCTGACTGGGCCCAGCAGCAGATGGGAGCTGTGATTAGGTGATGGATCCTGATACTGGATGTGGAAACTGATGTGGAAAACATGATGTTAACTTCAGACAGTGCAGTTAGTTAGAAGAGCTGAGCTGAAAAGTAAAATCACTGAACAGAGTTAGTTCTGTTTTCACTCAGAGCAGGACAAGCTCTATTTTTGATTTTTTTTAAGATCCTGAATAAGGCATGAGAAATTAAAAATTGTTATCCAGCTGAAAGATGTAGCTACAGCATTCTCATGCCATGGGCAAGAGAAGTGACACTGTTTTAAGTGTCCAGTGATGGTTTTATTGGACATTTAACTTTCTAGAAGACAGTTTCTGGCTTGCACTGCATATTACCTAGGATATTGTGTTAAATCCTGTGACATGCAGCTACTGATTTTTGAAAGGTTCCACAAATTTATTTATTTAAACCATAGAGTTTCTTTATGCATGCATTTCCAGAGAAAGACTTCAATAAATCAAATCAAATAAAAATATAGTAAAACTTTCAATAAAGATCAGAGACCAAATTAGGTGCTCTTGAAATTTAGCAGTTCTCATTACAAATCACTTGAGGGGAAAAAAACTTAAACTCATCCAAATATCACAGGTTCAGAGTATCTGAAATGAACCAAAACATCATTGGTGTTTCTGAGATTTTGTTTAGAAACTGCAAATCATTAGTGTTTCACATTTCTTTGTGATTGAATTATAAACACTGTGTTATAGCTTCTTCTTTTTTTACCAGTTGACATCATTGTCAAACTGCAAAGCAGGAAGGCAATGAATTTGTGAATGGAAAAGGTTGCATTGCAGAGAAAGGTCTACTTTCGCTCAGCAGTTTGGGCATGGCTTGGTGGATGTTCAGGCAAAGCAAAAAAATAAAACCAAACCATGAGACCAACGAATTCTGAATGTCCCTGATCCTGTTTACTAATGTCACCTGTTTCTTCCTTACATCCAGTGAAATTTGGTGCCTGGAAAAGGGAAATCTGAGTATGAGCTATTCTAAAACAAGCAGAGTGAAGCTATTTAAATTCAAAATTAACTAAATAAAGGACTGAAACACTAGTTTTCACTGGAGCTTAAGTGCTGATATAACAGCCAGGAGCATTCTGTGGAATGAAGACATGTCAGAGGGACCTATCCTATTTGTGCTTACGCTATATACCCCCAATCTTCCGTTTTCCTCTTTTCCCATAAAGTCTGTTTTTACTATAAAGTACACTGAGTAGACAAAACCATGTGATGAGAAAAGCAGAAAAAAAGAACACTATCTTTGTCATTAATTTTAAAAACAGTGTTTCTTGATGGTTTTGTTTGTTTGTTTGTTCATTTGGTTGGTTGGTTTGGTTTTTTTTTAATAACCAAACTACCTCCTTTCTTCCTCTTCAAGGCAATATTCATTTTCACGGATGAGGTTTTCACTGGATGCTGGATGCTCACGTGACAGAAAAGTATGCCTGGAAGGGACCTCAGGGAACTTCATAACCCCGGTATCTGACATATATAAGTTATCCCTGGTGGGTTTTCTTTGACCTGTTTTGAAAATGATTCCATGTTATCCTGGATAACTTCTGCCAATATTTCAGCGGCATAAGTTAAAAATATAACCTATCAAACAGCCACAAAAAAAGAATGTACAGCAATATTACAAGGCTGATGCCAAATCCTCCTCAGCCTTACGGGCCATACCTTCACCTCATTGTTGTTGGTCTTCTCCAGATTCATTTCAATTTGTCTAAGTCTTTCCCAAAATACAGTTGCTCTAGTGTACTGTGCCTTGGGTACTGGGACAGATGCCAAGTATCAAAAAAACCTCTATGAATGGAGTAGCTACCTCTTGCATCTTCTTCACAGTAGCCTGATAGTGCTTCCTAGAATAAGATTTGCTATTTCTGCATCACCTTCATATTGCTGACTTACTCCACATGACATTCATTCTCCCTTTTCTGCTGTATTTCTTCCCCATGGCCATATTTCCCCTTCTGAGCAATAAACGTAACATTTGGGTCTTAGCTGTATTGATCATCTCGCTGATTTTAGATTATCTACCTAATTTATTAAGGTTAAATACTGATCATGTCCTTCAAATTGTTTGCAATGTCTTCAGCAAATCTATTAGTTGCTTCTTTATACAGCAAACCAAGAAGTTAGGTAAAAATGTTCACCACCCCCCACTACTGTAAGACTACACTTGCAACCACACCTAACCAGCAAACAGCTGATACTTTTGAAAGCCTCTGAAATTTTTGAAAACAGCATTTCGAGCAGCTGTTTAATCAGTTTAGGTTGACAACTCTAGGCTTATTTCCTCAGCTTTGCAGGAAACTTGTGCAGGATGAGTCTGCCTAAAGTGAAGTGGCATCGCATCCACTGCTTTCCTGTTAATCACTAAATCAAATGCTCTCAGAGAAGGAATTGAGATTGACTTGACACAGCGTGTTCTTGGCATGCTGATGTTGGCTATTTTAACTCTTTTGGATGATCCTGACACTTATATATTGTTTATCTATTAAATATATTTGGAACCTTTCCAGGAGCTGCTATAACGAATTGTTTAGAACTTCCTGATTTTTTCAGAAGACCTATGTTTGCATCCTTTCATGTTACTGCAGAGACAAACCACTGGTTCAGAGATTATACAGAACTATTTATCAAGTCTTGCCAGTTTGAATAAATTTATCTTCTCTTTAACATGTTCTCTTCCTATACTTTTCCTAAGCTCACATCTCCTTAATAAAGCTAAGCAGAATAAAACATTAAATATTTTAGATTTATTTACAGCATGTCTCTTTCTGGTTACATAGGCTCTGCAGTGTTCTTTGTCCTCTAGACTATTTCTAGAAACTTTTCTTTTTTTCCCATGTGCTAGTTGAAGTTAATTTTTGTGTGTTACACTTTTTGGTTTTATGTCCACACACCTGTGCTTTTCTTTATGCTTACTCTAAAACCTTTTTTACCCGAAAAAAAAGTATAGGAAAGGAAAGACTACATTTCTTCTGACATGGAGTCAGTAATTATGTATTTTACTGAATGGGACATGAATGTTATTGATTGTGATATGCTCCTAAAATCCTGCCAGCAATTATTTCTGGACTGGCAAAGTTATTAATTTTGTGTGATAAGCACTTCTCTACTATTTAATTATTGCTACTTATGTTGTGAGCATGCAATGTGACTTTTACATAAAAGCATGATGCGTAAGAAAACACTATGTCTAGGTTACTATGTAAAAGCAGAGTTCCCCAGGAATAGGATCTGGTCACATTTGGAGCTTTTTGGTGGATGGTTGCTCCTTACCCTTGTTTGTTCAAAGGCTGCATGCCTGCTTCTATTTCCTTTGAAGAATTCCTATCTTGGGAACTACTTAAACAGCATTTTTGGAATTTAAATGCATCTTAGGATTTAGTTCATTACTTTTGTTTTATTTAATGTAAAAGAAAAAGTGCAACATTAACTGCTACTCCTAATTTCCTTTAAGAAAAGGTACAAAAATGAGCCCATTCCCATCTGCCTGCCCTTTCTCACATTTGGCATATAATGTCACTCTGGCTAAGAAATACTTCTTGGCTGTCCATAAAAGGGAGGAATAAATTAGTGCAGTTATGAAAAAGAAGATGGTAGTGCAAAAAGGACTTGCCAACATAAAAAGTTCTTATGTTGCGACTTTTCACAGCCCTTTAGTGTTCATTATTTGAACTAAAACAGACCACCCAGAAAACATTACTTCTAATAAGAGCATAAGAAGGTTTATAAGTTGCAATGGAAGCTTTTCTCATCTGATTATCCTGTAAATACTCAAGAGACATCTTCAGCAAACAAACAGCTTTCCCTGTGGTGCACCTGGCACCAGCGATGCTGAGAAGTGGCAGAACACGGCCTTCAGCTGAGGCAATGTAAGATTTGTGAGGCCTTTTTGAACTGATGCCTTTCTGAACCTGCCAGAAAAATTAATGATTCACTGCAAGATCAAGGAAGAGCAGCTCAACATTTGACAATACTCATTAGTTGATGCTTCTGAATAATATCTCCAAGGATGGCAAAGTTTTGAAGAACACCGAAAAGGGATTTTTCATTTTAGCTTCTATTATTTACTGTAAGAGATAAGGGGAGACACAGCTGTGCTGAGGAGGAACTCTGTTCCCAAAGCCTACATCAAAACATCAGCTATTTAACAGGGACTTTTAAATGCTTTCAACTAATAGCAGTTTTTACCTGTTATATTTCCTTTTTGTGTGCGTGTGTGTGTACTCCATCTCATTTTTCTTTCCTCTTATATTTCACAGGCCTAATAAGTAATCGAAGGAAAGGGAAAATCCTTCTATGTAAGGAATAAGCTCATATCCACCTTGCTGAAAGACCCTGCAGGTCCCCAAGGTGCTGTGCCCACATGGGCTCCACATTCAGGGGTGCCCTGATATCTCCTGCTTGTCCCTCAGTAGGCATGTATCTATGCATAGTATCTATGGTATCTATGTTCACACAGACCCTTGCATTTTCCCAGGGTTTTCTTTGCTGCCACCTCCACATCTGCCCCCGACCTTCCCTCATTTCCACTGGCAAGTCCTACCAAGCACTGCCTGGAAAAGGGACATTCTTCCCGCAGCATGAACCAGGCATCATGCTTAGGGATGGCACATGGCAACCCTGCGGGACCATGCCCTGCCAGCAAGCAGCTGTGGCAGGGCCCATCGCCAGTTGCAGGAAGGTGCATCACTTTTTTTCAGAGGAGAAATAAAATGCTTCTGGCAGCGGGTCCCCCTGTGGTGACGGGCCCTGTCACCCTCCCATGTGGTAGTCAGATGGTGGCCATGCAGGCATCCAGCCAGCACCGCTTGCTCCCCACAGCCCCAGCCCCATATGGCCTGCTCAGCTGCTGACACCACTTGTCAGAAAAGGAATCATTTTTCAAGCACCACTAACATGGTTGAAGCAAATGCATCAAAGGGAAAATTACTTTTTTCAGCATTAGTGGCTACTGGACCCAGAACTCCTGAAGTCATGGAGGTTGACTTGCTGCCTGGTGGAAACACTGAAAAAAATAAGCATCAACACTGTTAGTGGCATGGCTTTCTTCACAGATAAAAAGGTCCAACAGAGCTGTGCTAGGAGAAAGAGGAAAAGGATTTGGGGATTTCATTAAGTGCAGATCACCTTAACAATTTTTCCTACAAACCTGAAAAATTCAAGCATACTATCCTGTAACCTTATGCTAAAAGGCAAGAAAAAGCTCCTCTGCCAGTCCATCAACACAGCTTGACACCTGTGCCATTCCACTGGTAAAACTTGGAGTTACACAGATCTGAGGTCTGGCATGGTAAAAGGACACTTTGATAGCATGGTGGTTATTTATGCATGAGGAGGTACTCAAATGATGGCAAAGCAGGTGAGTAAGTCTCTACCTACTGTACTTACAATCAAAAGGAAGACAGTGAGGCAAAGACCACCTTGAGGGCTATTACATCCTCACAGCAACAGCAGTGTAATGCTGGAGACCTGGGGGAAATGGTTGGCAAGCCCCAGCAAACAGCCTGCATTTTTTCTCCATGTTTGCAAGAAAACGGGCACCATCTTCTGGGACTGGACACAGGCAATCCCTCAGGCAGTCAGAGGTGCTGCTGGGGAAGCATCTTCAGCTTGCCCATCGCATACCTGCTAAGACTGAGGAAAGCCATTGCCACTGCCTGGGCACGTGGGAACAGAGATCACTATTTCAAGGTCTAAACATGAGCTGGAGCAAACCAGAGGTGAGTATAAAGCAGAAGAGATCAAAGCAGGACAAGACTGGTGGATATGGATCATCTAGGCTATGGGGTGAAAAGGCATGTACAGAGGATGGAGTTACAAGGAAAATACTCTGCTAAAGTTGTTTAGAGAAGTTTGGGACTGTTGGAAATTAAGAAAAAGTGTAGAGGGAATTTATTCATTCCATCTCAAATTATTGAATACCATTATGCTTGGAGACAACTGTTCTAGAAAGGAAAAAAAAAAGGTGATCACTGTTTACAGGAGCAAACCCACCAGGTCTGCCAGCCTGACCCAGATCAGTGTAGCCAGAGACAGGAGGGGAGATGTTTTCCTGCAGGATTTCCACTAATTTAGATATATTTTCCCTAGTGTTTTGAGCAAAGGCTGCTGTAACACTATTCAGGCATAACCTGCCCTCTTTCCCTGAAGGCTCTTTACCAAAATGAGGCCGCATTCATCCTCAGCATTCAAGATTGCATAAAATAATGCCAGAGAATTGAGCTCTGACTTTTTTGCACATGTTCATGATTCCACTTTTAAAATTTAAAATTTTAAAATATGTCTAAAACAATAACTCTATTTATTTAATTATTTATAGACAGTTACCCAGCTTTTGTTTCCTAGGGATTCCTGGTACTTGTCCATAAGGGTTTTAGTTTCACCTGAACTTGCCCATGCTACACTTAATCCATTTTTAGCACAGATAGGGTAACAGGGATTTGATAATGTAGATCCACTTGAAAAAGGGCTCAATTTAAAGTTCCAGAAAATATGAACATGTTAATTTAAAAAAATAGCAAAATGCACTGTGAATTTCTCTCAGACATTTTCTTTCAAGGCTGTAATATAAAGTACAATGTGTAATCTTAGCTTTAGATGTCACTCTTCAAGACTTAAAGAGATGTGAATCAGTGAGTTTTCATTTTTAATTGTGAAAAAAGAAATATTTTCACAGATCACTTGCTTTACAGTAAAGATTTAAACTGCAAGGCAGATAGACAGGCTGTTTGACCTACCTTATGCATCTCTAAACTTGGCTGGACTCTGCGATCATTTGTGCTGTTAGGGCACTGCGTATATGCTGATGATGCCTATTAGACACTGTGATATCATTTCTAGAGGGGCCTTTGCTTGGCATGTCAAATGGGCTAATGTGATTACATATTTCTTTGACTGAACAGAGGTGTTTTTCCAGTCAAAGGAGAGGAAAACTATATATTTTTGAAGCCAAGATCATTGATCCCTTATTCCATGTACTGTATAAGTTAGTTGGTAACCTTTGCACATGCATATACAAAATATACAGATCACACATGTACTTAGAATACCTCTGGAAGTGTTCTAAAATTTCATGGCTGATAACTAAGATTTTCCTTTTATGTTGGGGAATATCAGATATGTTTCTATATGTATGAATTAATTCAATATTCAAATAGAAAGAAAAATCTATTTGTAGTTCAATGAGTTTCCTATGTACCCTTGCATAGCTACAGACTCTTCTGAGCTGTTTTTTCATGTTTGTCTATGGTAAAACCAAAACTGAAGCTATTTTAAACTGAACTGCTTTGGTGGAAATGGATGGTTGAGATCTGGCAAAATATAGCAGTTTCAAAACCAGATCTGAGCCTCCTTAACAAACTCATTCATCCCAGCAATCTGGGAGATGAAAGATTTTCTTTTTTTAATAACCCTGGGATGAAAAGGCACTGTACCAAAGAAGTATTTTCTAGCTTAACAACATTAGGAAGACTCTCTGTCTTTTTTTATCCTCTGTTTATTCATTGAGCAATTTTATGTGTTCATGAATAACTCACAGAGAAGGAACAAAAAGATTATTCCTGCTCATAAAGCTTGAAGTGTGCAAGCAGGAAACAGAAATACTATACCATTAAGCTGACCAACCATGTGTCACAAGCAGTAATCAACACACAGTGAATAGTCAGAGAAGCCATTTTTCCAATAGCCCACAAGCCAAAAAAGCACTACTGCCATATCCAGAGATTTGGAAAAGACAGTTACTTTACAGACAATTTAGAAACAGGAAAAAAAAACATGGTAACTAAATTTACCAACTAAATTGTTAGCTTCAAACAGTGTCACCTAGCCATTTATTCAGCCTGTCATGCCTTTGAAGCACAGACTGTTGGTAATGTGCCCTTTCCTGGGTCCTTGTTTTCAAGCAAACTAGAGACACCTGAGACCACAAAATAACCACTGTTCTGTCTGTTTGTAAGTGGCATGATCTTTTACTGCTCAGAGTCCTCCTGAATTCCTGCCTTGCCAAAGCAGCATGAAATCTAACAATGCTCTTTAGATTAGAAGAACTTGATCCTTGAGCACATGGTACAGCACCTAACACAACTGCACAACTCCTGTCTGTAAACGTCACCCTTCATGCGGCCGGTAATGCTCATCTTGCTTAGGAAAACTTATGTGAGGTCTACAAAGTGGATTCATCATTCCAAAGGACAGTCATCATTCCAAAGGAGGCATTACCACTGAAATTTACTGCATTTGAAGAACAGATAGTAAAACCAGGGGAGAACCATAGTCCTGTGTTATATTTTCTATCTATAAATATTCTATTCACCAATTTCATTTGATTTCTGGAACTACACAAAGCCTCCATGTTTATTTGGTTTTGCTATTGTATACCCCTGAAGAGATATCATCTGATGTGGGAAAGAGCATCTGTATTTAAGCTATTGTGATTAAACAGTTAGACTGAAGAAAAACTATTCACATTTGACAGCAGACAGTAGATTCAATTCAATCTGTTTTGCAAATGAAATTCCAAAATGTGTTTGCAGTTACACTGGACTTAGCTGCCTAAATAATCTCACCACGTTTCCCAGGACCTGGTTACACATAAGCATCTTAGTGTTTTACAAGTCATGATAGAAAACCTGCCTTGTAACTTATATGTGGCTTAAAATACACACACAAAAATATATTTTTCTATAGCAACAATGTGTAAGACCTTGTTTCTTAAAACTGTATTTTTTTGTCAAACATTATTATTATTATTAACAGCCAAATTAAGAATTTAGCCTCTATCACCATGTTTGGCTCATGACAGGTTTAAATGTTTTAATTCAGACACCTTGAATCACTTACTAGGTAGCAATTTGTAAGCCTTATGACTCACTGTTGTTATTTTGATGGTGAGGCACTTGTTGATCTGTTTGTTCTGTTGATGTTGCCACCTCCAGTCTATTCTTTCTGTTCAGTGTTCAGAAAGAGAAAATCCTTGGAAATTAAATGCTTTTGATCTCTCAGTGCTGCTGAAAGAATATAGCAGTTAATGTCCTTTCAAAACCACCAGAAAATAGAGCTCAAAATAAATACAAAGAGAAGGCACTATTAGCCCTGTCCTGGAGGAATTCCCTCACATGCTGCCCTCCTTCAGGCTACACAGGTCTAGATCTAAACTGGAACCCATACCAGTTGGATCTAGGAGGCAAGAAATCCTATAAAAGCCAGAACTGTTAATTCTCTAGATAGTCACCACTAAAATGCAGAGCATAGAAAACTGCAGCACTGGGGCATTAACACGATCCTCAGCTGTACAGCTGATTCTTATTTGATGTCAACGGGAAAAGTTGCAATGCAGCTTAACAGACATCCTTGCTGAAGATCTCTTGCTTTAGTGCTTTGGGCTACCCTGGTGACTTACAGCTACATGTTTATACATATAAGAGGATTTGCTCTATACAAGAGTTATCGACTCTCATTTCATTAACGTAAGAAAAAAAAAATGTAACCTCTAAATTCTTTCTCAGAGGAACTACTGAAATTCCCATGTTTTTTTTATTCTTCATATCTGCTCTTCTTACAGCCATTACTTACTCCTGCAGAGGAATAGAGCCTACTCTTGCCATAACTTTGCCTTCGTTAGCACAAAAGTTAGGAAGGAGACCTTGGACTCCTGCAGAACCTCTTGCCAAAGTTTCTGTGTATAATAATGCCTTTAAAGAACTATTTTCTTACCTCTGACAGTGAGTCACACTGGTCATGCCCTGACTCTGTTCAGACTAGCTCAGCACACAATGATTTGAGTAGGAGTCTTGCGGCTATAACACCTTGGGGAAATGCACTCAAGTAGCTGGATGACAGCTCGTGCTACAGAGGAGTTCAGATGAGTGCTGGACTTCTCAGCCTGTGAAATGTGAACTTCTCATGTCCCACAGGCCACTTCTAGAAAAACATGTTACAGTTGCCTTTTTTCTTCTTGTGAAAAGGAAAAGCTTCTTTGTAACAGCTACGTCCTTGTGATGAACCTCAGGGAACACCTCTGCCTCCATGAGGCCACAGCCTAGCAGAAAGCAAGGAGGAACGCTACCACTGTGGGCAAGCATACCTCCTTCTCCACACTGGTGGTGTCCAAATAAAGTTGTGGCAACAGTGGTCTTGAGGAAGTGATGACAGTCCTCTCTGATTTCTAGAGGTATCTATGTGTCTAAGAGGGAATCTCTGAAGATAAATGTCATTGACCAAAAGGTGTGAGCTTTTATTATAACAGAAAAGTGTTCTCCCTACAAATCAAGTACATATTCTCACTGGCTGTCCCTACTCAGCTGTTCAGCTACACTGATTGCTCGAGTCACAGAATCACAGAATCAGAGAATGGTAGGGTTTGGAAGGGACCTCTGGAGATCATCTATCCAACTCATTGGCCCTGACAAGACAGGTTTGCCTACAACAGGTTAGACAGGAACACATTTAGGTGGGTTTTGAAAGTCTCCAGTGAAGGAGACTCCACAACATCTCTGGGCAGCCTGTTCCAGTGCTTCCTCATCCTCAAAGTAAAGAAGTTTCTACTTATGTTTAGGTGGAACTTCCAGTTTGTGCCTGTTACTCCTTTTCTTATCATGGGGCACCACTGAAAAGAGACTCACACCATTCTCTTGACAACCATCCTCTAGATATTTATAAGCATTGATAAGATCCACTCTCAGTCTTCTCTTCTTCTGGCTGAACAGCCCCAGGTCTCTCATTCTTTCCTCATAAGACAGATGTTCCAGTCCCCTCATAATCTTTGTAGCTTTCACTAGACTCTTTCCAGCAGTTCCTTGTCTCTCTTGAACTGGAGACCCCAGAACTGGACACAATACTCCAGATGTGACCTCATGTGGGCAGAGTAGAGGGGAAGAAAACCTTGCCTGACCTGCTGGTCACACTCTTCTTAATGCACCCCAAAATACCATTCTTGGCCACAAGGGCACCTTACTGGCTCATGGGTAACCTGTTGTCCACCAGGACTCCCAGGTCCTTTTCTGAAGATCTGCTTTCCAGCATGTCAGCCCCTAATCTGTACTGGTGCATAAGGTTGTTCCTCCTCAGGTGAAGGACTCTACACTTGCCCTTGTTGAACTACATTAGGTTCCCCTTTGCCCAGCTTTCCAGCCTGTCTGGGTCTTGTTGAATGTCAGCACAGCTTTCTGGTGTGTCAGCCACTCCTCCCAGTTTTGTTATCAGTTGAGCAAGTTGTCAGATACTATCTTAGAGTTATTATCTCCTGGAGCCTCTCTATCATGGGCACTATCTCAGCATAGGCCTCCAGCCTTTCCTTAGGGAACATGGGTAGATCCTCTCTGGATACTGGGAGGTGCTATGACATTGTAGATACAGTCCAAATAGAGACAACCTTAGCAGATGGTCTCATTTGCAAATGCATGTGAGTCTGCCTTTGCATTTCATGCACACAAATGTTGCATGAAAATGGTTTACACATTCCATAATAAATATCAAACAGTAACTCTCCAACCTACAAAGAAGTTGGACACAATGTTTATATTGGTCCAAGAATGGAAGAGCAACATCACTCCAGAAATACTTACAGCTTTGCATGTATGGATGGTAGCATCTCGCAAGGTCAGTGAGGTTGGTTTTGCATTGGAGAAGGTGGATAGGGGGCATACACCTATGAGTCTGTCGATTAGAGACAACTGAAAATTTTTTTAAAATTCCATTCACTGTAGATATTTATGATTTGTAGCAGTAATTTCTTTTTAATTAATGTCAGGTTTTTTAATAACTTGGTCTTTCTTAAATTGTAGTTTTTAATTCAATGGGGTTTATTTGGTTTGGTTTGGTTTCTTGTTTTGTTTTTTTTTCATAATAGGGAAATGGCAAATGCTTTATTAAGTGAAACACAGAAAATTAATGTGCTTACATTTTTTAAAAACGGTTGAAGTGGGGCTAGAGGGTGAGCGATGATGGAAATGCATTATTTGATAAGGTGGGATTCTCTTCAATGAGCTGTGTCCAAACACTATAGTATCGCTAATCTGCACAAGATCTCTAGCACAGTATAATGATGCACATTTCTTAAACTGAATACAGAGGAATGCATAAGCTGAATCTTAACCACAGTGAAAAGACAATTTTTACTACCATTCCCTCTTAATAACCTCCAGTGACAGAAATACAGATAACAAGATTAAGGAAGGTAAGTAATAATTTTATCTATATAAACCTTTATATACAACCAAAAAAAGTCTAATTTGAGCTTGTCAACTATCATTATTAAAATCTTTGTTCAAAGTGTACTGCATTTCACTATTCTGTGTTAATAATACTTTTGGACAGCATAAGCCAATTCCCTGTATACCAGTCTTTCATTACTTTCTTTGGTTCTCTACATATTATTCAAGACATTCATCAGTGATTTTTAACTGACCTGTCTGTGATTGTCAATGTTAATTTTCAAGATCATCAGGTTCTGTCAGTGCAATATTTGAATGCTTCTGCCCACAGTTCTCAGGAAGCAAAGGCAAATACTCCTTAAGACCTTATTAATAATAGTACCATGAATAACTGTTAGTTAAGCACCAAGACTGATTAAAAAAAAAAAAGGAAAGGAAAGAAAAGAAAAATCAACTTCCTGGATAGATAGCAACATCCTCTTGTTCTTGAAACCATCTCCCTAAGGACAACTATTTTGTCATCCATATATCTTCATTGCATATCTTTGAATTATTTACATTATTTGCTATAACTTTCTTTTATATGACTCAGGTTTTGCAGGCTGACTTTATGAAGAGGAAGTTTTCATCAGGGAACATGCAAGACATCTTCACTGTAGTTAGCCATTTGTCAAGGAACAGAATTCTTGACCATGTAGTATAAACACTTGATTAGGTAGTATAATACAGTCCACTATGCAGTATGTCAATAGATCTCAAATTGTGTTTTCGGGCAGTGCTTACCACAGTGGACTTTCCGAGGAGCTAAAGTTATGATCTTGCACTCACCCACGGAGCCAGGGATTCCTGGCTGGCACAGTCCACTTCTCCTGGGTTCTACCCTACATCTCCACCTCTTGACTAATTGCTTATCTTGGAGGGGAAACACAATCTGAATGGTGTAAGGCTTTGTAAAATCTTTGCCAGATTATTTTCACAGAGTTGTGTTTTCTGGAAAGCATATGTATTTTGGGTCCGCAGCTCCCACAGGTTGGAGCTGGGGGAGCACATGCAATTTTCCTGCTGCCTCTACCCCTTGTGCCAGAGGCAAGATGCTCTCCACAAAACTGCATTATACTGCCTTGGTGACACCACCTGCTTGATGTGTCTGTCTACTAAGCGTATAAAACAGAGGTATTTTATGTACTTAATGACAATAATTAATTTGAATGAGATTTATGTGTCCAGTCTGAGGAAGGTCTCAGATGTCTTCTCCTCCCCTTCAGCAGACTTTTCCTGATACTGAAGTTCACTGGAAGGGGTAGAGTGTGGGAGACATTCAAGTTTTGTGGCTGTTAGGATGTGGTTTGATGCTAATTCAGCCAGTCTGGGAGATTCCTCTGGGCCCAGACTGTGGTACACTCAGGTGCAAGAGGAGCCTGTAGCCCTGTGCCTGGGTCTTGTGTCCTGAAGCTCTCCAAGTCCATCACAGCATTGTGAAATCCAAGGCCAAGCAAACTCCCTCCCTGCCTCCATTCTTCTCAGATTAGCAGATGTCTTGGGAATGAAGGGAATTTGGAATATCCCAGTAGCACCTTCTATGGTATAAATGTGAGAGTGCCTTCTGCATTTGAAAGCTGAGGTATTTGTGAGTGTACATTATTGGATATTGCTATGTCAGAGAAAAATGCCTTGATCAAAACATTTTCCTCTGTTGTTTTTTTCATGTAAAATAGCACAGTATATAAAAGGGGAAAAAATATATTCTTGAACTGGTCTTTGTGTTAAGTTTCAGATGTAGAAATTATTGTGGGTTAGAGGAAAGTGTATGAGCAGAGGTGGCTCACTGGGTGTACTAACAATGTAGAAGACACATAAAAATGCACCAATAGCTGCTTTTCAGTCTCCTTTACCAGCACTGCTCACCCATCCCCAGGATATCATGTGCGGGGTTTTTTTAAATCTCTGAAGTCACCAGTGCCCACATAAGGACTGCCCATACATGTCACTTCTGAAACAACACAAATTCTTTATTTCCTGGAAAAAGGGGTAATGAAGAAGATCCCTTTGGTTGGAACTCAGCAGGGGGACCGATTTCAAGCAGAGCCAGAGCCTTCTTGCTTGATTTGAGACTAAACAGTTCATAACTGTTCTCCACTTTACCCACTTAGTAAACGGTGGACACCAAATGCTTCCCCAGCTATGGGTACTGCAAGAATTTGTTTTTTCACTTGGGATCTACTTAGAGATTTATGAAGATGGGAACATATAAGCACAGAGAGAACAGCTGGGGTAGACATATGCTACAGCATGTGGTTCAAAACATTTTCTTCTGTGAAGATGTGAAACCACAAAAACAGCTTCCATGAGAGTGCAAAGAAGAATTCCACATCCTTCAAGAAAAACCCAAACACTGTGAAAAATAAAGATGGTTCTCATTCCAGGCTGTGAATTTACTATTTCTCAGCACTCATTTAAGACATAGATGTAATTCAAATATTTTTGTCATATTATATCTTTCCATTTCCTTAAGGTAACAAATTAAACAATTCCAGTCACTTACTGAAACACATTTATTTTCTTGCCTGTCCTTATGACACAAGAGCTTCTTCCACACCAAAGAAGGATAAAAAATGTAAAAAAAAATATTACCCATTGCTGTAAGCCCTCAGTCTGATAGTCTTGGATACACTGTGAGGAATTTATTCACCCTATGAAATTTATGCTAACATTTGCTTATGCAAACTCGTGTTTATGATCCATGAACATTGTGGCATTTGATTTTCATGCACTAGGTGATATTTTTTATATTTCCACATTTTAATGGTCATTTTTTTGTGGTTTGCACTTATGTGCCACCTTACTGCAGGCTGAAGTTAAAAATATGTGTATTTACTATTAAAGAAGTCATGATGGAAGTTTAGGGTAATCTTGAGACTTCAGGGTGGAGGTGTGGATGAGAACATCTGGATATGTCAGACCAAACCACAGTACTGGCAGGATTCAAAATGTATGGTGTATGCCAATATGACATAATGTTTGTTTTACAGTACTCTGTAGTACTGACTGTAAGAGACTTAATGGCTCTCACTGGAACCAGAGAATGATGAAGCATTTAACAGTTTAAACAGTTGAACGAACTTCTTGGGAGACCTTAATATATCCACATTGGGCTGGAAGCAAAGAGCGAGGAAACAACAGTAGCAAAACTTCAGGAAGAAGAGAAGATAAGAAGTCACTCTGTTATGACAGAGACATTATAAGGTTATAACAATGTCCTTTAACTCTGTTGAAAATACCATATGCATTACACCGGAATAAAACTGATCTACCTTCAATGATATTACCCATTGTGACAGATCAGACTGTAGTTATTTCATGGCTTTTCTCAAAGGACACATACATTTCCCACTTTGACAATTAATTTCCATGAAAAAGAAATAAAAAGGTCAGGGAATAAGCTAATTTTGAATATACAGGAATGTGTTATAATCCTATCCACTTTCTAACTCATGACTCAGTGTGTAAAATGACATGAAACCAACACATAGTAGGTATACCTGAGCTGGGAATGAGGCATCAGGTGCTTCCAGAAGGACAAGACTTGATTTAACATGAAAATGTGTCTAAAGCATCTTTTATTTCAGTTTTGGGAGTATCCACTTAGCTATAATTAGTTGCTAACAAAAAAATGCCTTTACACAGAATTTCTCCATGGAAACAAAAAAGCCTTGCAAAAAGGGTGTCAAGAAAATAGAGATTTTTCTGAGCTAGGGAGCAATAGTTGCCTTAGTGGGAACTCCTCCTTACAATGGAAAATAAGCATAAGATAGAAAGGCCAACTTCAACTGCCAACGAGGCAACAGAGGGACTTGAATACTGCTCTTACCAAAGAAGTTTGCATTTCTGAGTCCTCAATTTTTCTAACAGTACAGATTTAGCTGTAGAGAGAGACACATTTATATGGGATTTTTACTTTCCAAATCTGGAAATGTAGGGGAAAGGGCATCTCTCTCTCTATATATATATTTTTTTTTTTTTATTTTTTTTTTTTAAATGTGAAACATTGAAAGGAAACATACGAGACTGGAAGATCTTGTTCTGGGATGAGTGTGCTCCCAACAAGGCTCAGACATCCAAGATCAGGAGTTTGTCTCAGTGCCTGAGTCACTGACATTCGTACGAGGCAAAACTCTCTTTTTCCTCTCCCTTTACCTTAGTTAATTTTTTTTATCCTTTTTTTCTTCTCTGAATTCTTTCTGTCCTCCAGTGCTGGCCTTTTCTTTTCCTGTCTTTGGTTTCTTCCCATAAAAATCATGGTTGTTGCATGATAAGCATTTGCCATAAGGATGTCCTGTCATTTAAGGACATTTGGAACATAAAGATGTTACACAGAAAGACCAAAGGTACAGACTGTGTCCACAGATCTTTCCCTGGCACACTCCTCATGCAGGTATCTCCCAGTGTTAACTACCACTTTGTTTTAGAGATTACCTTCCCTTTAAAATTTTGCTGGAAAAGGAGAATTTACAGAAAACAACCTAGGATGTCACCTGGAAGGGAAGAGTGGTGCTGAGCTGACAATATCTGGGCTTCATTTGATTTGAGTGACAGTACAGCTTCATTTTCAACCCTGTCTTGTCTCCATGTTTACTCCCTGTCAGAAGTGAATGCTCACTTTGCAGAAACTAACAGGGCAAATTATTAACACTTCACTCCTTGATAAGATCTCAGGTCATGAGTTTCTGAGACAATCATTCTTTACCAGTTTGACTAAACTGTTTCTCTGGGACTGGTATAATCATGTTCTGCACATGCTCTCCACACCAGTATACTCAGCTTGTTAAATTCCACTTTGCTCCTGCTGGCACGCTGGTCACAATGGTTTCTGGAAGGCTTGAGGCTGAAGGGTTTTCTTTGACAAGGAATCAAAACAGGTCAAGCATAATAACACTAAATCATGGCTCGTAGACCATCAGGAGAGGTGTATTTGTAATAGAAAATCTAGTAATAACCAGATGCAATTACTAGAGTGCTGAGAAGAAAGCAAAGAGTATACATCCCACTGAAGAAACAATATGGTTACAATGCTTGGGTCAAATTAAATTTTTAATTACTATTAATAGCAACAATTTATGACACCATACAAAACTGTTGGCATTTCCTCTTTGTTCCAATCCATACTAGTAGTACAACCTGCACTTTTAAATCTAATTTGACATTTGTTTACAGAGTACTAGTCATTCAGTTAGACTCATGGCTTTGCTTTCCTGGAAGAAGATAAAACTAGCTGTCTTTAGACTTACTTCAGAACTGTAAATGTCAGACTCCATGAGCCAGGACAGTGTAATGGATGTGTTAAAAAGGTTTTTATCAGATCCTACCATCATTGGTAAGGCACAGTTCTATGCCCTCCATCTGTGAAAGCAAAGACCAATTTCATGAAGTAAATGAAGTCTGTGTAACTCACACAAGTGGAAACATGCCAAAAAGTAAATAATATATTTAGCTACCCTCAAGAAGTTATTTCAAGTGGTTTATGTGTTTCTGAAAAAATAACTCAAAAAAAGACAGTTTTAAGAAACCATTAACTGGAGTGAACTAATTAGAAACAGATCACATGATGATAAATGAGGTAATTTAATCTGTTGACTGGATTCCTAGCCTGTAAGTATGTAGAGTGACCCCACAGATAATTGTATCAGTACCTGTGCTAATAAGGGTTTATGGAGATCAAAGCTGCACAATATTCCCAGACCCTTTAAGTCCCTGCATTGTACTAAGATTAAGTTAGTAAATACATATCAGTTAATTTAAAGCAGTGCTATTACAATGCTGCAGTTATGAAATTAAGAGGTCTTGAAAGCTTTGAAATTTGGCAACCAACCTTAACTCTGACACAGTCCTACTGCCTTCATTCCACTGAATGTGATGGAGTGACAGTGAGACAGGAGGGAAAGCGGTAGTCCATCAGTTGAACATTTTGGTGTTGCTGCTTGGAAGTGATCTTCCAAACCTTACACAAAGATACTTCAGAGATCATTCCATAATGACTTCTATGGATGACCATGCAAAGAAATTAAAATTTAAAACATCCAGCATTCAGTCCTGTTAACTCTGTTTCTGATTGACACAGCAGTCCCACTTCAATAGGATGGATGAAGACTGACGCTGTCCCAGCCTCAGCAGCAGCTGTAATGGCCAAGGATGGTCAAGAGAAGAGAAAGGTGAATTTGGGTACCACAGCCTGAGTGGCCACCCACTTCCTACCTATGGTTAAAGTGTAGTCTATAACACCAACATTTTTCACAGAAAAGGCAGCCCAAGCCCAAAATATTTGGCTTAAGCATATGTAAATGAATATCCAGGTATACCAGCACCCTTTTACATAAGGACATATTTCAGGATTGTAGTCAGGCACCTAAGCCCATGAGAAAATCAGGACTTCACACACGTTTATCCCCTTGACATATCCTATCGCCTGGTTTCTTTTTCTTTCCCTCCAGTATGTTTGCCTTTGTTAGATTCACTCTGAAGTGCTGAAGTCTTCTTGTCAGAGAACTCAGTGGACTACCTTCTGTCTGTAAGTGCTTCTCTCTGACTCCTGTCCTCATATAGCAACACTGCAGCATCCCTGCCTTTGTCTACCTCAGTAAATTTGGATATGTCCAGAAATAATACCCAAAAATGAGGTCAACCAATACAGGATGGCCCGCATCGTACTACTAAACTTTCTGACTCAATGAAAATAGGCTGGTCACAAGCAGACTTGTACTTTCAGAATCCTCTCTGCCTGGGCTAACTTTCAAACTCTGCCTAAACTTGCTTTGGAAGATGCTAGTTGGCAAGGCCAACACATGGCAGAAACTAGTCTCACATAGTAGCATTCAATCAGGCTCCAGTAACTGGGACTATTTGCTGTTGTTGCGTGATTTACCAGTACGGAGGTGATGTTCATGAATCTGGCCTTTCACTGCTGAGAACAAAGGTTTTTAGGTGGGACATCTGTTCTCAGATCTCCAAGGCATCTCTGAAAATGGCACTTTTTTCAGTGTCTTTTTCTCTAGTGTGAGGTTTGTAATACTTATGCCATGATTTTCTTAATTTCTTACCCTATTCTCTGTGTAAAACAACTGAAAACAGTTGAAGAATTGTAGCAGGAGCCACTCCATCTTATGATTGCTGGTGGCATTAATAGCTCCTCCTCAGGTCACTGCTAAATAGGAGAATGAGCTGAGACAAATTTATTCTGAAGTGAGATATGGTCTCTACTTACTCCTCTGTTTATGTCAATATAACTGTCCCCTAAAATTTATTAAGTATAAATATATTATAAAATTTATTAAGTGTGCTATGAAATACAAGGACCTGGAAGGAAGGACACAATAGAGATAATCAGGATGGAGGAATACAATGCAGTTAAAACACATTCAGTAAGCTGTCTTCCCCACCATGTATGGGCCAGAGAGGCTCAGTGGTAGACAAACCATTTACCTTGAATCACATTGATTCATGTGAATCTGCCTCCAATTAGTACAATGAATCCATTTGAAGAGGTAGACAGAAGAGCAGCACAATTACCAGCCATGCAAGTCTGCAGTACTGCCAGCTCCACAAATTTTGAAGATATCTCTGAAAACTGCAGCAGCTGACAAAGACATAATTACCCTGCAGCAAATATAGACAAAGTTATTTCTTCTCAATTGACTGCATATTCTGTTATCTCACAGATAACAGACGGACATTGCCCAGTATTGCCTGTATCTGTCTTTTTTAATATGAAGATACATTGCATTTAAATTTCTTCTCTTGTTGATGAGGAGCTGTTTTCTTTTCTTGTCCCCCAACATTTTCATCTTAGAAAACAAGTAATACTGCCAAGACATTGTATTTCATACATTATGACAAAAAAACCCAACATACTCTCATGTCTCTTATATAAAGGTGTCTGTTTTCTTAACCTGTCTCCAAACATGCAACAATGTTGGGAAAATACCTGCCAAGCAAAGGTCCCCAGTCCTCTGAACCATTTTTAAGTGGCAAGGAGAGAACTTTCATCATATCACCTCCTTTCTCAAATGACAGGACTGTTTGCTCAAACTCAGGATCATCTCTGATGATCTGCATATGCATACAATTCGACAGCCTCCCTTCAGTGCCAGATTCACTCCTCAAGCATTGGTCAACACGGAGTGTTATCTTAGAAAACATGCATGTGGGATTTGCTTGTCATTTCCTGAGCTATTCACATAAACTGCTTTGGCTACCTTTTCCCTGGGGATTCCTATGACTCACATAAGAATCAAGCTGAAAGCCATATCACTTTTTTCTGGCGATGACATCCTACTCCCAGCCATGTTTTTGCTAGGCTGCTTCTCATTTTCAAGCTATGTTGTATAATGGACAAAGTCCCATGGGACACTAAGAAAGACAGTAGTTAGAAATGTGGCTTTGATCTCATCAAAGCAACCAGTGCAACCCAAAACTCAATTTGGGGAAGTTCCTGGGAAACATAATCACTGGAGCAGGCTCTTGACCAGGTGATTTTTTCTGGGAGACCATACATATCTCCACAGGCCATAACTTGATCCCCCTTATTATGAAGGATTCAAAATCAGGTGGTACTGGAAGAGTTGCCAAATAATATCTGAACCATACAGTTCTCCAGAGCAGATAAAATCATAATGGAAATTCGGATTGTAATATTGCCAAGTATCTTTAGCTGTTATTTGAATGCAGAGCCTTGTACTACCTGGTCTGAATACATTTTGGAATGTCACAACTGCCATAATTTGAGACCTCCTAATCTGACTGCTTTTTCTAGGCATTTCTGGACCTTCACCAAATAGGGTGGCTTCATGGAATCTCATTTTCAGAGATTAACTGTACTGAACATGAATACAGATTTTCTCAGAAAATATTTGGAAACTGGTGTATTTGAAAAATTCCCTCCCCTGATTTTAAAAAAAGTAATTTGATTGAAGGTGAAAAAGTGCATGTCTATTATTCAAAGCCACATGGAGAGCATCAAAGCAGATGCCAGTTCTCAAAGGGATCCAGACAACTGTAGCAGGCATCACTGGAAACAAGAACATTACACAGAAGTGTCTTATGATTTAGTTAATAGTAACAGCATAACAGTTAGAAAAACAAAATTCAGAAACCCCACAAAACACCCATTCTAAAAAATTAAGAGATTTAGGTCCACTATTCCACTATTATATTTAATGGAGGAATTGTAACAGAGGATGAGAAAATCATTTTTTTCTTTATCACAGAATTATTCTGTGCACTGTCTGGTGCTGAAGCATGGAACATAAATATACCAATTACTCTATCATGTCTCAGTGCCAGTTTCAGATCTGTACTCTTCTCCTGTTAAAAATTGCACCATGTTTACAACAGCATTTTTTGTACCTTTTGCACCCAGCCACTGTGTCTTGTCAAGGGAAGACAAAATGAAAAAAAGGTGTCAGCTATATAGAATATTATATTCTTAATCAGGTTTGCTCATTGTAATGGACTGAGTCACTGCCTCGGGGACCACATAAGTGGCTATACATTGCGAGGTTTTATTATTCAAAGGGAAAATTATGTTAACCTTTGGGTCTCTGTGCATTTGGGGAAATTATTGTCCATGTAAGTAGAAAATGGACATGGAGACCAAGTCACAACAAAGTCCTGAAACTTGCCTTGCAGGCATAATATTAATTTGTCCACGACGGGGATGAAGGTTAACCTTTCTACCCACTGTCTCTGTGGGAGACACAACTCTGCTTTGAGTTCTGGTGGCCACATTCTTCACAGATATAATAATGTTTTTTAACACATCTGTTACAATGTTGGTATATAAATATGCACCATAGTTTGTCACTATGTCACTGCACTGAAAGAGAGAATCCCTTTTGTTCCCTCTGCTCCCTATACTCCCAGTGCAAGGGCAGATATTTACAGCTAGAACTTTCTTAGACTACAAGTATTCTCACTTTCTGCATGTTGGTGGCATGTACAGTCCCTCTTTCCTGAGTGATAACTGGAAGTGTCATCTTCTCTTCAAGGGATCCACTCTGGGTTTACACCATGTGCCTAATCCTAGGCAGGGATTATACTCAGTGCATCAAAAAGCAGAATCAAGCCAGTAATGTCTTCCATGAGATGTCCAGCCCTACAGGTAGAAATCCTGCTATCTATCGAGATGGCTCTACCTGCACACGGCCTCAAAACTGCTCTTAATTTCACTGTATTGATACAGTCTGCAATTAACTACTTGCACATTTTCAGTTTTCTTTTCTTCAGAACATAGCCCACATAAACTGCAAAGTACAAATAACATCTACTTTATGATTAAAGGAGGAATTTGTTTGCAAAAAAAAAAGTGTTCTTTACAAAAGCAGATATTCTAGTTTTCTATGCATATTGAATGTGACACTTCCAAAGAAAACAACCAGAGTAATAGAAGCATACCATCAGGAACACCTGCACAAGAGACTTTAAAATCAGATCATATGCCATTATAGTGAACATAGTTTGTTTTCCATTATTGCTTAAATATGATGATAACCAATTTAGGGATTGACATAAACCCCATATTGTATTATTTTGAGGCTTTGTTAAGAGCAAAGAATGTGTGACTAAATCAAAGGCTTCACTAAAGCTAATAAACACAGCTTCATTCATATACGTGGCCTTTATCCACAGCTTGATTAATATCACATTTAACCTAGAATAAGGCTGAGGTTATGGAGTGCTTTAAACAAAAGCCAGATTTGAAATAGGGTAGGGTGAGGGGAGTAATATGTTTAAATTAATAAAGCCATTGATCTGTCCACACCAAACATTTGGAAATGTTAGCTAATGGCATTAAAGAAGCTGAAAGCCTAGAATTATTTAAATCCAAGAAAATACCACCTTTCTGGTATGCGAAAAGTCTTCTAAATTGTTTAGAGATTCAGCAAGCACTGAGACATACTGAAGGAATCAGGAAATAAAATGCTTGCAGATCTGAGCTGCAAAAGGGAGATTTCATCCATCCACCTCTTCAAAGGGTAATTAATTGTTTTCAGTACTTGATTAAAATGTATAGTGTCAAAAGAGGAAAAGTTGATTTTTAAAAAACAAAAGACAAAACAAATTAGATTAACTTGACTTCTCAAAGGTCAGAAGGTTTCTAAATCTGTTAACAGGCTCAGTGATGATTATTTAATGCCTTAACTATTTGTTATGTCTGTTACAATTTAACCAAAATCTTTAATTCATTAAAATGAGTTGTTCTAGCTCTGCTAAAAAGTCCTTTCATTCCTTTCCAAATGCTGTCAGATTCCTCAGCCTTTTTTAACATGATAATCTAACTAAAATGAAGTTTTTGCTTTTCTCAACTCATATTTATTTCCATTTCAAAGTTGAGTATAGTACTCGAATCAGCAACACATCTGCTCTATCATTTTTGCCATTTCTTATCTCCCTGCTGAAGTACTTCAACTTGTCATGGGTCATTTGAGGATAACAGTTCCCTGCTTTAACCTGACTAGTTGTTAGAAATCTCAACTGACTGGTAATGATCACTATCCAGAAGTTAAGTTACATCCACAGTGAGTAGCTATTAGTATGCCAACCTGTCCAACAGCTTGGGGTTGCAGGGAAGATGTGTAATAGAACAACATGGATTTTCCCACTAAAACAGCAGCTCTCAGCACTGCCATAAGAAAAGTTGTTTCTGCTAGATGATTACTATCCTTCAGATAGAGATGAAGTTAACAGAAGGCTTCAGAATAAGTCAATCAAAATAATTTGTAATAAACATCCAGGAGTGGATGGGACTTGAATAGAGTATTGTTTGACTAGTGAGGAAAAATAAACTGTTGGGAGAAAGTATGGGCCAGAGAGAGATCATGAGAATGCATAGATGAGATAGGAAGAACCTGGTTTACATGACCCACAGAGGAGGGAGGCAACTATGGCTTTGGGAAGGTCAAACCTGTATCCTTGAAGTGCCCTCTTCATTTGCAGGTGCCTGAAGACACCCTAGAGAGGATAAGCTTCCTCCTGCGTGCAGTACACGTACTGCACTCAGCTACCCACACGCTTTTATATAAACTCTTTAGTAATGGGTGTCTGTATGTAAAGCCCATTAACTAGGTTTGTGAAAAGTTGGTTAAATCATAACTCAGATGCAATGAAATGGGCAATAACAGTCAAAGTATTCACATGGGAACTAAACATATAGTATAACATCCATTTAAATTCTGTGACCTGAAAGGCATAATGTGGTTGCTTTTTTCTTCTCTCTAGTGTCCTTTTGCCACTAACCACTCATCTCCTTCGTGACCAAGAAATGAGTAACTGAAAAAAGCAGTCTATGCTTTCAGTCAAATTCAAATGTTGGACAGATTTCATTACTAATGGGAGCCAGCATCCATAGTGCTCAGGTAAAATATTAAAAATTTATTAAAAGCATCTTCTCAGAGTTGAAAGCAGAAAATATTTAAACAGTCCTTACAATCAAAGCATGATCTAATGGAAACATGCACAAGATTCATTCCAGCAAAGAAAATATGAGTGAGCAAGTCTTCTTAACTTGCACTGATTTATTTCATACGTTATCCTATGTGAACTTCTCCATTCCAAGGTCTGTAATTGTACCTGGTTTTGTAAACATCCACTGATGTAGCATCAACAACTTCCCTGGGCAACCTGTTCCACTTTCTCACCACCCTCAGAATGAAGAACTTCTTCCTAATTACTAATCTAAATATACCCTCTTTCAGTTTGAAGCCATTACCCCTCATCCTATTACCACAATCCCTTGTAAAAAATCCCTCCCCTGTTTTCTTGTAGGCTCCCTTCAGATACTGGAAGACCTCAGTGACATCACTTCAGAGCCTTCTCCAGGCTGAACAACCCCAACTCTCTCAGCCTGTCCATGGCAGAGGTGTTCCAACCCAATGATCATCTTTGTGGCACTTTTCCGGACCTGCTCAAACAGGTTTCTGTCCCTCTTCTGTTGGTGCCTCCAGAAGTGGACACAGTACTCCAGGTAGGGTCTTATAGGAGTGTTGCCTGTCATAGGCGTGGCGACCTGGTTCAGAAAACGTGCAGCTACCGCCCAATAACTGCGCGGTCCATCAGCACCTGACACCAATGTGGTGGGTGGCAAAATGGCGTTTATTGGTGAGCGACACG
>JANHFX010004678.1:0-32921 GCA_027560015.1 Chloroceryle amazona
AGTTAGCAAAATATCTAGTTCTATACTTTATAATAATCTTAATATATATATATCACAAGCTTGAGCCAGCAACACTGCACCTACAAAAATTAATGATTTCCAGTAACACCCCTGCTACAATGGCATGTTTAAAGCCTCGTCCCTTTCCTTAGGAAGGAGCAAGGGCTTTCACTATAGTAGAGTTTGTCAATCTTCAAGGCGAACTTTGGGTCTTTTGTGAATCTGAAGCTGCCCTAAGTTTAATCAAGAAACATCCCTGTATCTACTTGTTTGATTATGCATTTTGGCAAAGAGATCATTTACCAAAGATGTGAAGTCCTATTCTAATGAGTTTTGTTCGTTAAAGATAATACATTAGAAATGGAACTCTAATGGAATCAGAAGAGAGAACACAGAATTTTGTTTATGTAACAAAATCGTGCCCATAGTCAAATTATACATCAAGTGAACTTCCAGCTGCTCAAAACATGTTATTCTCTGAAGAAACAAAACTAAACAGCAGCAGCCTCAAGTTTTATCATTTCTCAATACACTGTCTAACCACAATTGAAGCCATACATTCAGTGGACATGCACTGACATTACCACAAACAAAATACTGGGAAGTTAGGCAAGCTCTTGCAAAAATCTGTAGAGAATCCACACTTCTACAGAAATTTTTTTTATTTAAGTGCAAGGAGTCCAACCTAGTGGCACACATTCCTGAATATAATTTCCAAATTAAATTCACAGCCTGGGCAATAACCATCTGCCGTCAGCTTTAACCTCTGTGTCCTGGCTAAATGTTAACTGGCATCACTCATTCACATCCTTCCAAAAATTCCTCATAAGTTTTGTCTAAATTCAATTTTCTTCACATTCCATGCTATAAACATCTCTAGAATACGGCTGCATACTTTTAAATAGCTGCCAGGAGGGACTGCGCTCCCATGATAGACCATAATGCATTTGCATGGTTTATAAATACTTCCAAATCCTGTGGAGTAGGAACTAGAATAAAATTAAATTGGTGAAGAGTCATTCTGGGGACAATATAATGAAGTCAGGGGTGTTTTCAGTCTCCCATAAGTAGCTGGCTATACAGAGAAAAAGCAATAGCAGCTGTGCGCTGCCACTTTTAAAACAAGAGTGAACAGTTCAAACACCCAAGTTACCATCTCCTGCATGCTGGCTGGAAATGTTGTAAGCCAAGATCATTTCTGAGGCAAAGGCATGCAATAGCATCCTGGCTTGTCACAAACTTACTGTACGTAAGTATTCTGTAGCAAAGAGAGTGCATGGAGAAAAAAACCCAACAACTAACTTCTGAACGTGACTTCCAGTGCCAGAAAGGAGGAAAACCAAAGTACACTGTATTGTTTATATGTAAGAAAAGGAGGAAAAATATTCTTTGTATTACAATTAATAGAAATCAATGAAAAACACTTGACTGAAAAAATGCCTTACCTTGAGAAGTTGAGGAAATGAACATGTCTAGTGAATAAATAGGGCTGCTCAGCAGTGCTTATGTTTTTAATCAATTCCATCTAAAAAGAATTAACAAATCAAATTTTCCATGTTATGTTATGTCAATGCACATTTTGAGACAAATATACCCCTCAAATGACATATGATGATGTAATTTTCAAGTCCGAATTACTCAGTAACTCCTACCCCAGTACCCCTCCCAAACACTGTCATCAAGATAGCACAACTCCTATTTCATGCCCAAGCAAGAAAGATTAAGCTGCAGGCACCATGCTGTAATCACAGAGATTATGCACTTCCAAAAGTGGGTATCAGTTGAAGGAAAGGCATAAACTAAAAGAAAAGTCTAAAGCCTGCCTAAATCTGCAGCAAAGCTTTTCGAGTGGCAGCTGCCTTCCGAAGACACAGCCTCTGTTCACCAGCATGCCAAGATGCAAAATTCTGAAACTGTAACAAAGTGGGAGCTGCGCCAATGACCACATTCATAAAACAATAAAAACTGCCAACATGGCCAAAACACTGACTGATTTACCTGTTTAATTATAGAAATCAGTGCTTGACATTCCTTTTACTATTATGGCAAATTAAGAGTACAAATTAAATGGGCACTTTTAGAAAGAATATCCTACATTCAGGCACATTCACATATGATTTTTTTAAAATAAGTTAAATTTTCACATAATTAAAATAGAATAATGTGACAGCATATATAGAAGACCACTGTGCACCATGGACATAAATATCTATGTTGTGTAAGCTAAGTTCTAGTAATGATCTAGATGAAAAAGCGTGTAGTGGAGCATCTTGCTAGAAAGTTGAGACATCCTGGTTAATTTGATTTCCTTACTATTAATTTCCTGAGATTTACATTCAGCTCTTCTGTTATGTGCTCAAATGCAGGTTATATTACGGACACTGAACACAAATGCATTTGAAATGCAGCCTTATTGATTTTACAAACTGGGTAGTAGAAACTAATTAAAAAAAAATAACAGAAATTCATACACCGGGGTGTGGGGGTATGGGTGGGGAGGGAAGTAGGAAGAAAAAGAAGAGATATAAGGTGAACCTAATATTCTGGTTCTGAGTCATATCAATTGATACAATAAATGTAAAACCATTAAGGAGACTTTAACTAAAAAAAAAATAAATCTATTCCTTATAGCTCACAGACAAAATAAGGAAAAGCACGGGGTCCGGCCTGTTACATGGTCAAGATAAACTGACTGGCATGTGATGAGTTACTGCCCTAGAAGTCTAAAGAGCATGGTAGAAAATGACGACCATGCCAAAACAAATAGTAACTACATTTAAGGGAAAACAATTGCATTTTTTCCCCTTGTATTTCCCAGTTTTGATAAACTAGTATTTTCTCATGGTTTTTTACACTGTCTGTCACATTTTACTGCTTCTCACCAATCTTTCATTCTCCACTTTCTCCTAGGACACAAGAACTGCGTTATTTTTTCAGTCAACATAAGCTATAACCATTAAACTAGGTCCAAATAAAAAAAAAAGCACACTTTAGTATCCTTTTCGCTACCTTTTCTCTGCCTTCAGCAGTTTTATATGCATACATATATGATGAGCACTGAAGCAAACAGTTCAGTTTGTGAGGATGGGGCTTTTTTTTTTTTAAGTCAAACTAGTTTGAATAGATTCAAGTCATATTAGGTCTGAGAAAGTATATCAGGGTATACTAGTATATCAAGATATATTAGGTCTGAGAAAGACTGTAAACCCAAAGGAATGAAACATAAAGACGACCACCAAATGAAAGACAGTATGAAAAGAGAAACCAAACAGAGATGTTGTGGGATTTAAACGAGCAAAACCAAAGACACCCCCCACCCCCCACAAAAAAAAAAAAACAACCACCAGAAAAGAGGCAGGAAGGGAATAGCCTCCATGCTTTAGCTAGTCACATATGAACTCTGGGTCATTTGATTCAAGTACAAACAGGTCTTTATGCAGCTCCTTCAGTCCTACATAAATCCTATGAGAAAGAAACTCATAAACCTGAAGAGCAGAGCTTTCACGGACCAGAATCAGAAAGCCCAGGAAAACCTGCAATATCTGGCATAAAGTAATTGAGTATTGTTTGTTCATGTGCAAAGAGACAAAGGCTTTCAGGGAAAACAAAACAAAATGACATTTCTTTGGGAGTGGTAACTCTCTGCCAAAAATTATATTCATTCACCTTGCACAATGACACAAGGGGAGACTCTCATGGCTGGCTATTAGATGCCTTCAGTTGGGTTTGTTTTTTGTTTTTTTACCTAGACAAGTTAAAGGAGAAGTGAAATTCTCAGAACTACATGAAGCTTTAAGCTTTACTGGCACTTTATTTGTGTTACTCTATCTGCAAGAGTGAAGGAAGGAAGATGGCAGAAAGAAGTTATTGATATGAGATAAAAAACACTATTCATGCCACTCTGGTCATCACTGTTATTCCATCATGGAATAAATGAAAACCCATCATTAGAGTATAAGTATGAAGATGTAAAGTACCCTTGTATGGGTAAACTCCCACTGAGTTTAAAGAGAGAGATGAATAGAATCCCACCAGATAAACACGTGCACATGGTGGGTATGTGCGAGTGTAAGAAGGTACCATACAAGCCAATTTGCTGGTGCCGGGTGGATTCACATTACACCATCACCACATTTCCCACTGCCCTTCACCTGATGTCAGTGTCAGGGTCGTGTCAACCATGTTGGGCTAGCACAGGCCTTTCTGCCTCAGGAGCAAAGGGAATCTGGAAAGAGGCACAGCGAGCAGGACAGCATCTGGCTTTTTTTTTTTTTTTTTAATCTCTTGCTACCAAATTCAATCTCTTGAGCTATGACGATAGCTTACTCCAAAGCAGACACAGAATTTTGTTTTGATTTAAAGTACCTTCATATTTAGACACTTCATGATCAACTGCACTTATAAGCAGATGTGGATGTGAACAAACAACCAAAAAACATTCTCTTAAAAACCCTGCCAAAAGGGTAAGTAAGACTCAATAGAAACAACACACAGATGTCAGGAGGGAAAAATAAGTAACTGTAATGGCTCCTGGCCACGTGCAAATTGTGCCCATATTTCCCGTGGGCCTCTCTCTCTCTGATCCCAGTGTGCTGAACTGATTTCAGTCTAACAAGCCAAACATATTGCTCAGGAAGACCAAGTGACCCACCCCTCCTTTTAAGATGATGTTAAGGGGGGTCAGTGAGGAGAAGAGGGAAAGAAAAAATCTTCCAGTGTCCCCCAGTGGAAGAGTAAGGTTTCAAGTGGTGTTTCTGTTTTTTTTTGTGGGCTGTTTTGGTGGTTTTTTTTTTGTTGTGGTTTTTGTGTTTGGGGGTTTTTTTGTGTGTTTTTTTTTGTGTGTGTGTTTTGCTTTGGTTTTGGGCGTTGTTTTTTTTTAGCTGATTATTGTAGAGGACCCACAGAAAAGAAGAGTGAGGAGAGGATGAGATGGAAATCAAGTACCTTTGAAAGGAATGGGTGATGAAGGAGAGATATGTACAAGCACAAATAATCTAGAAGATGGCCTTATACCAGTCTAAGTTTTAAAAGAGATGACAAGGCATAAGCAGAGGAGATAAACTACTCTGGCAAACACCATTAGGGGAGAGATGTACCAGAATAGATCTATGTTTGGAGGGAGAAGCTGGTCAAATACCTGGAGGAAGCCTGAAAGCAGCACATGACTGCTGGGATAAGGGTCCATAGAGCAACATTCCACTTTCTCACTGATAAATGAGGATCCAGGCATAGGGGAATGCCAGGACACAAAGAGTGCATGGGGAGAGGCAGGCATTGGCACCCTGCACCTGTGTGCTCATGTCCACCAGCAGTGCCCATGGGGCAGCCCAGACACATCAGCTCAACCACTGGGCAAAAGTGAACCAAAAGCACTGGGTGCGCTGTGCTTCCTGAGGAAAGAGGAGCATGTACACTGCATGGCAGGAGCCTGCAGGGATGATAAACCACAGCAAGCAGTTGCAAAGGCCTCTGTGGTGTGGTAATCACCTATCTGCTGTCATTCTGCTCTTTCCCCTCAAGTATGAATTAATTATGAGGAACAGAACCTTTAGCCTACATTGCTCTCCAGCATAGCATCTTTCTACTGCTGTGACTCCTTGCTTAAGCTTTTATTCTAATTTTTTCTCCAAAATTAATTTTCTGCACTGACTTCTAAATAGGACCTTTGAAGAAGACCAGAATTGCAAACAGAGGAAATCCTGTAAATCACAGTCCATTTTTGAATCTTAAAGCCCACCTGAGCAGGAACACAAGAGGCGTTATTCCAAGGGGAAAGGTTTTTCCTTGACTACTGTCCTACACTACCAGGGTAGAATCTCAGTTGGTCATACTGAAGAAGTCAAGCCATAATGCCTCAGCATCATCTGTGTGTCTGCACTCAGCTGTTGCTGCATTGTAAATAACGATCCAGCAGATGGCACAGTGAAATGACTCTGAGAGAGACTGGATGGGGCCCTCCCTGAAAGAGGAGAAACGTGGAGGATGGCTTTCCTCCAGCCACAGCATTGTTCCTCCACAAAAAAACTCAACTCAGCCTTGTGAGAGAGGACACCTTTCCCTCTTCTGGAACAGCCAGTACCTCGCACTGATTGCTCAGAGCAGTCCTGTTTGGTTTGAGATGCGCCACAGGTATATTCTACCAGGAACAAAAATAAATAATCAGATAGAAAGTCCAGGCAATAACCCAAATATGACTACTTTTTCTAAGTGGCTGTATTTCAGTGGGAGAATTTGAGGTCAACATGTATAAAAATAGTGAGGCAAGTGGGATTTTTCAAGTGGGGTCAGCTGGATGACACTATGCTAAACTGACATTGATGCAACTAGGACAAAAAATCTCTGTCTTTCTCATGAGTTTTTTACCTTCTACTCTTTTCAGTCTCTATTAAAGGCATGCAGGGTCCAGGAAGCACAAGTATCTACAAGTATTTGGTATATCACTTTCATCTCGATATTCATTTCCATAAACAACTCAGAAGGATGAGACTAGATCTTCATTTCCAGCTCTCAAAAATCTGGATTGGTTTCAAGAATTTCTTCAGCTTCCCAAGATGTTATGACCAATTTTCTGTATTTGAAACCATTTAAGAAAAATTAGTGATGGATTTTTAGTGTGTTAAACAAGAATTTTATAAAAAGCTGGATTCACGGCCACAAGGTTGGGTGGTAGAAGGAAACATTAGGAGGATAAACTACCAATTACACCCATATGTGATTGGTATTTGCATATCTATAAGCACACTCATCCTTACTTTTCTGAAAGTAAAAAAAATTGAGAGTAGGGGAGGAAGTCAGGAAAGAATTCATTTTGCAACAGTTCCTGTGTCATTTTAAAGCCCCATCAATTAGATGGGCTGTGAATAAATGAATGCTACATACTGTTTTCTGGTTTTAATTTCTTTGGAAATATTGTAGCAAATGATAAGGCCCAGATTAACTCATCTGCTTCCAGAACTCACTCCCTTATGCCCGCAGACATTCAAAGGCTGCATGCACTTCTACTTGCTGGCAGGCTCATATAATTTGGGAAAATTTCTTCGTAGGAAGGAGACTGAAAAAGGCAATGAGAATATGGATTTCAGTTATGTGCCTTCTATGCAGTCATCAAGAACACCTACACGCTTAACTCTATTTAACAACAGCAGACTGCATAAACATTTACAGAAAAGTTTTGGCTGGATTTAACCAAACACAGGACAGACAAATGACAGCAGAATAGAGACGAGTGGGAAGCCCATGCTCACGCTGAAAGCCTACAGCCCAACCCAACTCTCTTTTCTCTCATTCCAATGCCTGGAGCCTGAGACCATTCATTCTCTTTACTTCCTCCTGCGTACACCACATTAAAGGTGTGAGAAATTATTCATTTTTTTTTTTTTTTTTTTTTGTTTCTGCTCATAAAAACTGAGAAGACAACTAAAAATACCCTGAACAACAGAACAGTTACTGTCTCCAGGCATGCTTCCTTGCAATCAAAGGCACTTTTCAGAAAAAGTACTCATTAAATTATGAGCCTATTGTAACTATGTAAATATGAAATAAATTAAAATAAAGAGACTCAGTTCTGTAGCCATACATCCAGCACCATCTGTGTTCCAGCACATTTGCTGTCTAGTAACCTAACACCTTCTGGAGTGCAAAAAGTAATGCAGATATTTATCCTCTGACAGTGTATTGGTTGCATCAAAACCAAGTCTGGGCCTCTCTGGAATCTTAAGATGCTGGACTAAAGCACAGAAGACAATGAAGATGGGATCTTGATGAGAGTGAAAGATGGTGATTATTAATACCTGAAAGGTTTGTAGGTTTTATGATGAGTCTCCTGATCAAAAATGAAACTCAATGAAGAACATAGTGAAAACAAAACCCCAGCAACACAAAAACACATAAGCAGCCATACCCATAGAAATCCCCTATCCTATATCCAACAGTTATGCAGAAAAATCTAACCAGGCAGACTCTGTAGCACAGGATTTGACCCCAACCTGATGGGACCACTCCGCAAACTCCCAAGTCTCTGTGGTACTGTCAGTGGGATATACTGCAAAAGCAGCAGCACGGGACTCTGCCCCTTCCCTCAGCCACAAGCAGAGGCAGTAGGGTGACAGTGGCCTCCCCCACAGCCTTTCATTGGGATGTCACATCCAGCTGTGCAGAGGAGCCTTTGCGGTGATGTGGCAGCCCTGGCCAGCTGGTCCCTGCCTAAGTTTGAACTGGTAGGACTCCAAAAACCACCTTTGAAGGGAAGAAGGTGGAACTTGCAGGAGCAATATCTGCTCCCAGATTTCCATTTGGAATGAACTGCTGCTCTTAAAATAACAAAGATACGCATATAAACAGGCTACATATAAAACACCTTCAATCACAGCACAATGCCATTGGTGGGCCCACATCCATATTTTGACCATCACATACATCCTATTGTGGTTTGCAGGCTGTTATTCCTAGGAGTGACACAGGCAGTTATTGCAGCATATACCTGCTCAGCAGATCAAAATAGCAGCTGTGGCCAACGTGTGCTGCAGTTATGTGTGCAGCATCTGACTACATCCATACACTTTGGAGTCTGAGCTTTTTGTATTACTTGGATCAGTACCTCCTGATGGCAGCGATACTCACAGAGGACACAGGACACAGGTTATCCTAAACACAGGGGAATTTAAATAACTGGATCTTTTGTGGAACCAAAGCTGCAGAAATAATGCCCTCTACAACTTTAAGAGAGCATGAAAAGGGGTGTCTGGCTAAAGAGGTTTCATGTGGTATTTTTACTTGCTTTAGGGAGGGTTGTGCAGTAACATGAAAAAGGCAGATGAGCAAGAGGCGGAGACAGAATCAAGGCCGGCTCAGACTATTGCAACATGGGTTACTGTGGCCCTGGGAAACATCTTTCTGAAGCAAGTGATTACTAGAAGTGAATCAAGAGTGAAAAACACCCAACATTGTTAGCTATTATTTACTCCTGTGCTGCTTAAAGAGACTCAAGCTAGGTCTAAATAAACTGGCCAGCTTATATGATAAACAACTGTGCCCTACAGATACATTATTACAGGTCCCAGAATCTGTTAGCACCTAACTACACTTATACTAACCCTTTTTGCCTCTCTGCTGGACTAATTGCCATGCTGATCAAATTCAAGAGCTGGCCCACTGGAAGTTAATTTTTCTGGTTAGTTTCCACATTGTGCTGCTTTTGGCTCTACCATCCATTCATCCTATTAACTGAAGGCACTTAGAGGATGATGAATTCTGGATGGTAACTTGGGTCAAAGTAGCAGTCCACCTTTTCAGTATGATTTCTGCTGGCATATGCCTTTGTTTCTCAGTTTCATAAATATAATAAGAAAACAGGATCTATGATGAGCAGAAGTAACTTACCTGTTCATTTTTGGTCAGTCTTGTTTTATTATGAATGTCAGAAGTAACCAAGTTGAATCCATGTTTCTCTGATAAAATTCTCAAAAGCAAAACCACAGTTCGACTCCCACACTTTCCAACTCTGTTGTAGACCACCTGGCTGGGGAAAGGAAGTACCTAAATAAAGGTTGGAAAAAAAAAATGGAGTCAGTATATTGGTATTTTTGTTTCTGTCTACCTCTGAATCACAGAATGCTTTGGCTGTAAACCAGCAGATACGTACAGCAGAATTTCTAGAACCCTGCTCAGGTCAGAAGCATTCATTTCCACCAGCAAGCCAGAAGCTCTTTAGAGTAGAAACACATGGCTCAGGAGGTGGCAAGATGAGATCTCCCCCTCCTCATGTTGTTTAATGTAACAACACAGATTGGTAGCTACTCCAGAAACACTAAACCACTGCTAATGTCTTCTAGTGAAGATGATGATGGGCTTAAGCTTGCTGCTTGTGACCTCAATGTAACCTCATCTTTAGCTGACTGCCTCCCACACAAATAAATTGTGAGTGAATTCACACTACAGTTTGGCAACTCAAAATGAAGTTGACATAATGCAAGAGGAATGCTTGAATTGCAAAACTTCAGCTTAAAAAGGAAAAGCCCCAAACAACCAGCAGTTGTATAGAGCTAATCAACTGTTTCAATTTAAAATATAAACATGAGCCTTCTAAAGAGACCCACATTGCAAATCATGCCACTGGCTAGGTATGTACTTGTGGAATAAACAAAGGCAGAGCCACAGATGGCCATGAGGCCAACTGGCACAGCTGCACAGGTAACATTCACCAAACCTCAAAACAGAACAGCCACATCCAACCTGCCCACTGTGAACAGTTTCCAGTCCAGACTAACTCATGCACCATGCTCTCCTCCCCAGGAAGTCAGAACAAGCAAGTAGTAATTCACTGTCTTGAAGTACATTGGATGCAGCCTTGTTTTGCTCCTGGACAATTCAGTAAAAGGTATTTTGAAGTCACACTTGAACTAGACGAGTATTTGGTGTATAGCATATAGCAGCAGCACCTGATAATACAGGCCAAGAGACATCTGTTCTCAAGCCGTTTAAGATGGCTAACAGTCAAGAGCTCACACTTTCATCCACAACGGTGCATATATCGCACTCACTTATGGAAAGCTCACTTTTCTATTATGATGACAGGCATAAAATGTTCCCTGACACAGAGCCTGTATCTTGGTTCCAGGCAATATGTGTTCAGCGCAAGGAATGGCTCGTGTGCTAAAGTGATGGTGTGTCTCAACCTATAGTTACTTCTACTGCTGATGCAATCACATTCTCCCAGTGGAAGATTTTTTAATATAAAAGCAGTCAGATGAGGCATATGGGCTTCTGGCACTTCTCACAGTATTTGAACAACCAATATATCTTTATCAAGGAAGCAAAATGATTCCTCAAGCAACACCTTCAAATCACTTTCAAAGAGGACTGCAAACCAGAATAAAAAAAAAAGAAAAATAAAAAATCTGGATTCCCTTATATTTAACAGGAACACATTAGCACTTTGCTATCAGTGTTACACTTCATGACCAAAAGAACATTACTGTTGTTAATGGTTGCAATGTTTAGGATATTCCTCACTGCACCATAGACACAGAAGCCATCATTCTCCAAATTACCTGAGGAAAGGGTAGTAGGTATTTGGTGATCACTGCCTCTGTTTATTTCTCCAACTTCCAGGACATCACATCTGCTGATTCATCAAGTAAACATAAGCTTCCCAAGGCTCATATAAAACCCACATACCACAAGTATTACCATTTGGTAACGTTTAAATAAAGTTTTCTAGGACAAACTCAGCCCCCTTATTCCTTATCAATCTCTCATTCAGAAGCCTTGATTCCTATGAAATGCAAAATCTCAGTCTCAATGGCTAGAGAACTCCAAAGGTGATGAATTTAACGTCTCTATGTTACGTCTCTAGTTAACTCTGGTGGGTTGACTCTGGCTGGATGCCAGGTGCTCATCAAATCTGCTCTATCACCCACCCCCACCCTCAACTGGACAGATGGGGAAAAAAATATATCTAAAGGCTCATGGTTCGAGATAATGTTAGGGACTCACCAATTATCATCATGGGCAAAACAGACTCAACTTGGGGAAATTATTTTAATTTATCACCTATCAAATCAGAGTAGGATAATGAGAAATACAACCAAATCTTAAAGATACCTTCCCCCACCTCTCAATTCTTCCCAGGCTTACCTTTACTTCCGACTTTCTCTACCTCCTCCCTCTCAACAGCACAAAGGGATGGGGAATAAGGGTTGTGGTCAGTTCATCACACATCATCTTTGCTGCTCCTTCCTCCTCAGAGGGAGGACTCCTCACACTCTTCCCCTGCTCCAGCATGGGTTCCCTCCCACAGGAGACAGTCCTCCATGAACTTGTCCAATGTGAATCCATCCCATGGACTACAGTTCCTCATGAACTGCTCCAGCGTGGGTCCCTTCTATGGGGTGTAGTCCTTCAGAAGCACACTGTTCCAGCACAGCTACTACTGAGGGGTTAAAAGCCCTGCCAGCAAACCTGCTCCAGTGTGGGCTGCTCTCTACATAGGTCAACAGGTCATGCCAGGAACCTGCTCCAGCCACACGATTCCCACAGGGTCACAGCCTTCTTCAGGCATCCATCTGCTCTGGTGTACGGTCCTCCACAGGCTGCAGGTAGCTATCTGCCCCACCATTAACCTCCATGGGCTGCAGGGGAACAGCCTGCCTCACCATGCTCTCCTCCATAGGCTGCAAGGGAATCTCTGTTCCAGCACCTGAAGCACCTCTTCCCCCTCCTCCTTCAGTGACCTTGGTGTCTGCAGGGTTATTTCTCTCATACATTCTCACTCCTCTCTCCAGATGAAGTTGCTGTTATGCAGTTTTCTTTTTTCAAATTTTAAAATATATTATCACAGAGGTTCTACCACCACTGCTGATGGTCTCAGCCTAGGCCAGTGGCAGGTCCTACTTGTAGACATCTGGCATTGGCTCTATTGGATACAGGGGAGCAGCTTCTCACAGAAGCCACTCCCGTAGCCCTCCCACTGCCAAAACCTCAGCACACAAACACCATACCTGAGATCTTTTCCCAAACAACTGCTAATAATGTCTGAAAGGTTAACATGTGAGCACGCTTTTTGTGGATTGTAACACCAGGGACACCATCGTGAAAGTTTTTCTTATGCAAGAACACGCAGGAGCCATAATTCTGGATTGTCCCCTTTTTGATTGATTTCTTAAATAGCAAAAACCAGCACTGGTATTTGCCATGGCCCCGCAGTACTATCCACACAACACCACTGTAACCTGTGGAACGGGAGCTTCTCCTCTGCTCAGACGTACCGTTTTGGCATACTTTGCTGTGCAAGTACGTGAAAGTCTTCAAGAGACATGCTAAGCAGATGCTGACAAGTGCCAGTGAAAGAGCAACAGCATGTATTTGCCAAGCATCCTAGAAATGTGATAAATTATGAGAGTTTGTAGAGCTATGGAAATGTTTTTAAATGCTTCATAATTATTAAAGGCTTTGATTTTCATAGGAGAGTTGCACCTCGCTGTATATAGCAAGCAAAATTTTTTCTTTGTTGGTACTTTCGTTCATTTCAAGTCGAATTTTGATGCACATGGATTTCATTCAAGTTTTAATTAAATCCTTGACTTGATTAACCAGTAACTTTGGGTGACTCTTATTAATACCATCCTTTAAAAATGAAATAAAATTAAAGCAGGCCTTTGTAAAGTCTCTAAGTGCAAACAGCTTTACCATCTAAAAACCCGACAGCTGCTACTAAGTTTGGTCATTTGTCACCTTTGTTTCTGAAGCTCACCTTCCTACATTGTACAGTTCTGTTCTGCACACAGACAATAACTCCCAAAAAGAAACTGTAAGCAAATACTCACTGTGGACATAACTGAAATAAAGGGCTATTATTTTCAGACAACTGCTTAGCTTAAAAGAGGTCAATATATCAATGCCTCATTTCAGCAAACATCTGAATGTACCTAGGCAAAATGGGACAAGATTTAAGATAAATGCTACAGTTCAAAGCTCACTTCAGAACAACACCGTCATTAACAGCAATCAAAACTTCACTTGCAGCACCGCTGAATGTGGTCACCTTTAGTGATGCACTGCTGAAGCTTTACTCATCTTTCATTTGTTTATGCCACCATTCCACTTACACACCTAAATGCAGAGGGTGCACCCAGTACACAGTCATGCAATACACAGGCTTTTGGTACATAAGGAAATATTTGTGACCAGTTCCCTTAGGATGCTGCAAATCTGCTTTCTGCATTTTAGGAAATATCTGAAGTTATTTCTCAGAAGATGGAATACTTCTTCCAGAAACTTGAGTTTGTATCAGGCAGATCTAGAAACATGAGAAACTGGAAACTTTTTCAGAGAGGAACTTCTTTCTTTCCCACCTCACAATACCCACAACAGACTCAGACACTATGACAGATGGTGGCAAAGGAGGCACTTGAAAATAAGGCTCCTATTATATTAGCAGAAACAAGACAGAAAACAGTGGTTGGAGGTTTAGAAAGCACTAATTGGATTACATTTTGTTTTACAATGAGAGCATGTATCAAGTAGACGGGACTAACTTCTGTGGTGATGCTCTGGCAACATGGTATTCATATAACAGCATACACAACTTCAAAATAATTACAGAGTGACTTTACTGAGCACTGCATCAAAGCCCAGAGGTAATATAAACAATTCAAACATGTAATTCACTTTGGAGTTAGATGAATTGGTACTTAAAACTATGAAAACTTAAAACCCACAGTATAATTACAACAGCTCTCCAACGGTGTGGAAAGTTATCTAACAATGAACTTGTCAGTTGTAACTGAAATTTTTTAAATTTTGTTCCATAGTTAAAGATGTCAAGAACCATTGTGAATAAAATCAAAAAGAAAAAGCAAATTTAACCCAAAATAAATCTGCATTACAAATGACATCTAAGTAGCTCTGCAAGGTAAGTCTGCCAGTCTCAGGAGGGGAGCCGTTTCTCAGACAGACTGACAAAAGCCCAGGCTTCCAACTTCAGTGGTGGCTTTGTCTCCAGGTAAACTTTTGCACCATCTAGAAAAAGTTAGGCTGGATAATTACTTGCAGCATTGACAATTTGGGGATCCACTCAAAGGCCTAAAGCATTGCACTTTTACTGAGCTAGTATAATTTTGCCCATTTGCCAAAGACTTCCCAGCCCAGGTACAATTTGCCCAGACAAATAACTCATGTGAGTGATACACGTTCCCAGATCCATGATCTTCACAACTTCTGCAAGTGAGTGACCCCTGTCCTTTCTCACGAGAGGAACCAGAAGTGTGTGCCAGAAACGGCTTCTCCTTACTTAGCAGATATTAACCTGTGGTCAGAGAGTGCTCCATGTTTATCGGTGAATGAGGCCAACCAACACAGACAAAACTGGAAGATTGTGAAAGCAATGAAACATCTGCTGATGTCACACATGTCTATATAGCATTGTATCTTCCCTCTCCATTTTTTTTTTCCTGTCCAAATGAGACAGAATTTTAAAGAGTTTAAAAACTTGCTTACTGGGTCAAAGCAATGGCCCATGTGGTTCACCAGTGGTGGAAGAAGCTTGTTAGGCATCTGCACACCTGAGAGCTGTCAGCAGTCCATTTCTCTCCATTACCTCTCCTCCTCCTCTAGTGCCCCCAGTGAGTACGTATGGAATGTTAGAAAGCGCATCCCTGCCTGTTACCTGAAGAATTTCTTACACTACCTGCTGTAGCACCAATGTATTCTAGAATTTTGTTACTCACCATGCATTCCAGTTTTAGATAATCATCTACTATTTCCAGAGAATACCCATTCTCACACTGTGGGTTTCAAGAAGACAGATCAGAAAATTCAGTCACCACTTTCGAAATCACCTTAGATCTCCTGGATGCCTCTTTTTAATTGAGGTTCTTCACAAGTCAGCTGTGGCCTATTTAAAGACAAACTCTAAGGCCACTAAGAGATAACATAATCCAAACCTAACTTCAGGTATTGCTGCATGAAAGCACATTCCAAACAAACAACAACTTATTCTTACTCGCTTTTAAATCAATTAAAATGAAGAATTGCTAAGACAAAGATAAGTCAGCAGAAAACAGGACTAAAAGATGAAAAAGAGAGAAAACAACATAAATTACTGGTTAGTCTCCTTTTTCCCCAGCTAAACCACACAGATCCAGTTTTCAAGATCCACTTGTACAGCATAGTGACTCTGGACAGAGACAAACTTTTGGAATTAACCAACTCTAAAATGGACCAGATGGCATGATATTGTCTATGGGTCACTGAAAATACACTAGAAGCCGCAAGAAAGGTAAGGGTGAAGTTTGTTTGTTTTTAGTTTGAAAGCCATATAGCTGTACTGGAGCACTGAAAATAAGGCAGAAGAAGAAACAGAAGATTTTTCTGTTGCAACTAATTTAATTGAAAAAGGATGACTTACACCCCAGACCCAAACAATGCATTTCATCTGTTTGGCAGCTGACATATTTGGAAGAATAACTTCAAATCTGTTTTCTAATGATTTGACATCCCTAAGTACCAAAATAAATTGAATACATATGCATGGAGGAGAAGCAGCAAAAGGAGACGAGTTGTCATAGACATAGTCCTCCATAGAGACCCAGTCCTCAAACTTATTAAGACTGAAGAAAATAATTACTGTGAAATGTTCACCAAAGCCAGTGGTTCCTGATGAGTCCCACAAAATGAATCTGCATAGCCCATACTGAAATTTCCAGTAATTTCTCTGTGAGGAAGTACTGCACCCTCATAAATCTAGAAAGAGTTTAGTCCAAAGCACAGCAGAGCCTCCCTGTTCAGTCTCAGAATCAGGTCCTATTACAAGATACTATACCTATATATGCAGCAAATTGAAAATCTGAGAATGTCAACAGCAACCTAAGGAAATTACAAATAAAAGATCAAACTCAAATTTTCAAAATTTGGGCTGCATCCCATCAACAAATTTCATTTTGCTCCTTTTATACCTTACACCTGATTTACCTTCCTACGAGAGCAGCTTGCATCTGAGCAAAACCTCTACTTCTGCAGGTTTCTGTACAAGATTCCTTGCCAAATAGAGTGTGGAACCAGGTTTATTTCAAGTATGTGAAGCTACAGCAATGTTCAAATCCATGTATACAAAGAATCAGTTTGGTAAACAGCAGATGCTGTGTTCACTTGTCAGTTTTAGGTGGTCACTGATTTAGGAAGCCTCTGGACATAGGAGCAGGACTCCCGGCTTTCATTGCTCAGCAACACCCACTGTATGCAAGCAATGGCCACTTCACCTCCTCTCAAGGATGAAGCAGGTACCAAACAGGTAATTGCTTCAGGAGGGGGTAAAACCAACACATGATAAACCAATCCTCTTCCTTTTGCCCTTTCTTAATATAGTATCCTTTTCAACATCCATTCTTCTTGCTTTCCTCTGTGGTTTGTAACTTGTTCACCTCTTTTAGATACAATGCTGTATCTTGTCACCCTAGTGACAGAGAACTGAACAATTATCCTTCATATCTTTCAGACATCCCTTTTTAATACATCTCAGGATGGCATTTAGAAATATCAGATTCATATCAAAGCATATAGAACTGTCACTAGCATAGCGAGGGGTGAAGAACATAAAGCCATCACTCTCTTCTTTACTGTACATGAGTGGATGCAGATTACAACAGAAAAATGACAGAAAGACCTTAATTAGTTTTCTTGTGAAAAGCAGAATTTTTGTCTCCAACTTCTCAAGCTGATCACATTGCAGAAGTCATTTTTCTGGTATCCACCGAGCTCGTAACAAAATAAAGGAGATAAACGACATAAGGACATGGTTCACTGACACTGATTGAAGAAACTAGCATGAATTCACGTGCGGTAAGAATTTTGGTGCCATTTCACCCAGTTTTCCACTGGAAGGTTTTCCATGTAATATCAAAAAAACACCAACCCTTAAGCTACAGAATTTGTGCAAGCCAGATTTTAACCCGGAGCAGCTTCACGTAATACGTGTATATATCTAGGAACTGTAAAGTTTAAAACTACTGTTTTTCCTCCTGAGCCCAAGGTTTTTTTATACTCTGCAATGTGCTCAAAACACAGTGGCACAGTTATTTTCTCTGTAAGTAATAAATCGTATCACATCCAACCCACATGTTTATACTGGATACTTACAAAATGAGAGATATTAAGTAGCTAAGCCTGGTTTTAAAACTTTTTATAATACATCATGGCACTAGTTGTTCCCTTAACTATTAACTGTTAGCCTAACTACCTTAACAGAGCTCCTATCCTTCCAATGCAATATTAATTAATTCACTTTGTGAGTCAATAGCATTAGATTTTAATGTGGCGAGTGGTGGACTAAATAATTTATTCCTCTGTATGCACTTGTCTTTCTTCACATTAAAGCTTAACCATATTGTGGCTGAGTATCTATTAGGCTGCAGCTAGTGCAACAACTCACGGTTTCGCCATTGCCAAGGATCTGTCCCGCTGTGTTTCAGCTTCCCCTCCTGCCCTTTACAGTAGTAGGCCCCCTTCAGCAGTTCCACAATTTATTTTGCTGTCTCCAGCATGCTTGTCGTTCCACCTTTTTCAGGTCAACAGAGATTCTTTCAGAACCGTTTCATGTTTACAGTTTAGGATATACAAACAGCATCAACAAATATACGATGGGGTAAAATCATGAGTGCTACTCAACTGAATTACAAAGCTTAGCAACATCAACCAAACAGGTGTGCTACTTCCAAAAGATATCCTCTCATGCTACCCCTTACACAGAATGGCAGATTTTTGTTTTTTCTGCTAAAGGTTTAGGTCACCCAGACCCAGCTGTAATTGGACTTCAGTATTATAATTCAGCACTTACTAATAAAAATGTCAGGAAGGTGGCCATGATAGAGTGGACATGATTGAATGCATGACCTCCTTCTATGCTATAGTAGTTTATGAATATCCTCCTCCCGGGAAAAGAAGGGGAAGAAGAGGGGAATGCATTGGACAGCTGGAAATTTAGAACTGTAATATGCAAGAGTAATATGCTGTGTAATAATCTGCATGGATGTTTTGCAGGTGAACAAAAAAACAATTTAGAACTGATTATGTCCTAAATATCAGTGAAAACAGAGCTCCACCAGCTTCAGAAGTGAGGACAGTAATGCCTTGGGCAAATTTTTAGCTATGGTATGTGACAGAACATAACCTACAGGTTGCAAAATCGCTCGTATCAGATTTTTTCTATTTTGTGTAACAGTGGATAGGCTCCTGCGTTAATGCCAGAAGCAGGCAAAATTCACCTTTACCTATGCACACAGCCTGATAATTAAAGTACAAACCAAAACATAAATTACTTTCCAAGGATCTTTGAAATGAGATGAATGAAAACTACAGACTACTGTCATTCACAAAACCTGCACCCCTGTTTCCTCAAAGTGTTTCAAAATTGAGAGGCTGAAACATGTCAGGATTAGTAAAAAGCCAGTTTGCTCCTGTTGAAAGGATGCATAGTATCCCTCATGAATTTATCTTCCTGTGACAGACAATCTGGCTATAATTTCCCAGTCTCTTTGCAATGTCCATTTACTGTCCATCTGTCAGCCTCCCCATATCAACAAGTATCTCATACACTATAAACTGAAGAATTTTAAAAAGTAATCATCTTCTCTATCTTGTTAAATAATGGAATAAAAGAATTTCTTGTCCTTAAGATTCTGGATCAATACATTAATATTAACAAAAACAAACAGGAATTAGTACTCCAATAATACTGAAATATTTTTATGCCTATCATGGTTTAGGGTCAGGGCAGCCCACTAGACCAATAACAGACACTCTCTGTTAACCCTCTGTTAAAGGGAAAGGGAATAAGGGAGAGAGACTTAGCCATTAGAAAAGGAAACTAGAACAGCTTTAATGAAAATAATAATAACAGTAATAAATGTAATATATACAAAACCACTATCAAACCCAACCCCCCCAGTGGCAATTACATCACTGTCACCACTGATGCTGTGGAGCAGTCACTGGGAGAGTCCCAGACTGGGGTCAGCAGCAGATGGGAGCTGTGTTCAGGAGCTGAATTCCGGTACTGGATTCAGGAACACAAAGATCAGGATTGAAGGCAGAACAGACAGAGTCTACCTAGGATTCCAGCTATGGAAGAAATGAGCAAGAAACCAGAAGAGGACCCGAGCCAAGCTGAGCAGGGCAAAGTGGGATGAGACTCTTGTGATCCCTCAGCTTTATACCGAATATGACATATATGGGCTGGAATACCTCGTTGGTCAGTTCGGGGTCACCTGCCCTGTCTGCTCCCCCCCTGCAGGTGCAGCCTTTTACTTTCTGCACCCCGCAATGCGGCACACAAGATCCAGCAGTGGCCTTGGTCTGCACACCAATCCTGGGTAGTCACTCTAACCATGGGGTGTTATCACTGCCAGCAGCAGACACTGTCTGTGAAAACAGGCTGCTGACTTCAGACAGTGCAGTCAGGAGAACTGAGCTGAAAAGTGAAAATCACTGAACAGTTCACTTCTCACTCAAACCAGGACAATGACTCAATTCACACCTAATACTATAGATTCAATTTCAGCTTTCAGCAGTATCTCTGTAATAATAGTGTGCTATATCACTTACCACCTGTTGTTCCAGCAGGATTCCAACCAATTACAAATTAACAGAAAATGCAAAAATCTTCTGCAAACCCAAATTATTCCTCAAGATACTGTCTTTTATAAGGAAGGAGAATTCAAAAAGAACAATTCAAAAAGAAAAGAATTCTTCCTGATACTTCTACAATTATTTTACACTGCCTTTAATAAACTGAGGGAAGTGAGGAAATATGCCTTTTTTTTTTTAATCTCTAATTGGGATTTTTCATCTCAATTTTACTGACTCTACTATGCTCAAAAGCTCAGACAGTAAATGTATTTCAGACTACAAAAGGGGATCTTTGTGGTTAAGGCACTTACTGAATTCTCTTAATATTTTGATTTTATCAGCCAGATACCAAGTCTGGTAACCACAGGAAGTTACTCTATTTTTTGGCATTTCTAAATTCTGATAATTTTTGCTAGCTGAAAACTTTCACACTGCACAATCATCTCAGAAACAACCCTTCATTTTCCAGCAGGATGGGGCTTTTTTTAATCACTGAAATCTCCTCTCACCCTGCCCTGGATGGATTGCTTCAAAGATTATCCACCATCTGTCCTAGAACTGTTAAACAGAGAATTTCAACTCTATTAAAAACACACACACACTAATATTCATGCTCTTAAAATCCCTAATGAGGGTGTACCTCAAAGGAAACAAATCTTATTTGGTTTTTGGTTTTATTTTTTTAAAAATCAAGAACTTCATCCTTAAGTAATCAATCACTTAAGTCTGCAGAGTGCTAAAGGTGTGAAACTGTGCTCTCAAAACCAGATGTCTAGAGCTAAAGTTCAAATGAAAGAGGAACTAGCCACTAAAAAAAAATTAAAATCAAAACTAAAAGCAAAATGTGCTGCTCTCAGTTGTTATATTAGTACTGTTATCAAAAGAGTTAGAAAAAAAAAAGCCGATACAAACCTAATGAACATAAAATGTCAATAAAATGGGAGAAATGCTGACATCAACTTTTAGTAAAATTTGAAGTGAAATAAAAATAAACAGCCTACATGACAACAGAGGGTGACAACAACTGGCACAGGACGTACATGCCAAAGGCCACTCAAGGATTCTAAAATCTTTTCCTATAGTCTTGACCCATAGGGAAGACAGGAACAATTACCATATAAGTACAAGGTAAGAACTGAAAGAATAGTGAAAATTGTATTTATCCAGTTTCCAGCATCAAACCAACAAAACCAGATTTTGTGTATGCATTTTATTTCTTTTCACTTTGTCATCCATCCTGAACCACATCCATTTACGTATTCACTTAAAGCTCTGAAGCATAGCCACACGTGTGCTAAACACGGAGCTTTGCTGACATCTAAATAGCCTGCCAAAAGACATGGGGTTCACAACTGGCATCCCCTGGGAAAATCATCAAGAAAAGGAGAATAGACCACTTGAATGTAATTTATCTGTCATCTATGTGCACAGCTCCTTTACACATACATGTCTGCTGTGCCAAAAGAGGGATATATCCTGATGCTCTTGCCAAGTTCTCAGGGGAAAAGCTTTCAATCAAAAGCTTTCAATCGGGTTTGATAAAGATTGCATCATTTGTCCTCAAAGGTCAGTGTTACCATGCTGGATGGAGGAAAAAACCTCAATAATTTTCTTCCTAAGGAAATAGGTAGCCCAAATATTGGAACAAAATGCACCTGATTTATTTGCTGAAATGCTCAGATGTAAAATATACCAACTGAACACCATCAGTCACTAATGAGCATCAGTTTCACAGGCATTTTTAAAAACAGGCTAGCATCATCTATAGGCATCACGTGGGCTCCAATCTACAGAGAAAGGATGAACAAAAGATCACTTTGCAAAAATCTAGAAAATTTGTATTCTCTGATGTTCAAAAAACAAGCAAGGAGGTAGTGATGTAAGATATTTCAAGTAGAAAATTCAAGTGTTTTAACTTGAAGAGTTAATTTTGACTGACAAGAGTTTTGCTCAACTATACTCCCTTTTTGTCTGTCACATACTAACACCAGCAAGATCAGAGGTGTGCTAGAATTACTGCAGATTGCATCTACCTGCAGAGAAGGGCATACAGATCTGTCTTACAACTCATGAAAATCTAGGATTAGTCAATCTCTGGTCAAGTCTTCGGTGCCTAAGGATCAAAGAAAAATGACCTTTATACCACTGGCAAGGGTAACCACTGCTAATCTTTAATAGTCAAATAACCCTTTACTGGGGGAAGACTTGAAAAAATGGCTCAGCTGATCTTAAAGAGAGAACCAGAATGACACCATCAACGTTCATGTACAGCAGCGAGCACAGCTTTTCTTTTTTACTTGCACTGAGAAAACTGCTGCTGCCACCTTTATTTGAAAAACAGCCTGGTATCCTGATCTGAAACACGATGATGCTATTCCTTATTCAGAGAATGAGTGCTATTTTCAGTTCTTCCACTAGCAAAAATAACAGTGTAGTATTTACAAAAAAAAAAGTTTTGGCACCTCGCCGTGACATACAGCCAAAACTAATACTACTTCCAACAAAACACTGGAATGTACTCTGCAAAACAGCAACAGCCCAGTGCGTGTCAACTGTCAGTGGCCATCCACTGCAGCTAATTACGTATCACCGATCCTAGCTATCGGTCATTTCAACACCAGGCCATGGATTGGTTTTCATTATCTCCATATCTAGTTTCTATGCATTTTTAAGCAGACACATAAAATTAGAATCCTTTTGACTGTAAAACTTAGCTCCTAAACCTAATGAATCCCCCCAGCATGCTTTCATTTCATTCACGGCACACTGTATTTCCCTCTGATGAATACAGCAAGCATTAGAAAAACACTGGAGACCTTCACATCGTGCCACATAGGACTGACCACAGCTGAATGGGGCAGGGCAAAGGTATGCTTTCCAGGGTGACTGCCAGGATTGAAAGAAACAAACAGGGCTTTTCCATCTATGCATTACATGTGCTACTAAAGAAAGGTGCACATCACCTGCATATCATTTGTGCTTTGTGAGGACCAACCTGAAAATACTATTTGCAGTGAAATATTTTAAATGCTCATTTCAGGATTAATTTCTTCTGACCCCTTTTTATATGTCAAATTAAACCATTCATTGACCTTAACCATCTATTAGTTTAAATGTAGACTGTTATCTAGTCATCTGGATAGAGGCTACCTGAAAGATAATGACAATTACAGTGAGTTTAGTTTCACGCACACAGGCAGAGTTCATAGGTCAGAGCTGAAGCTGTAGAAGGGTAAATAACTGCACTTAGGCAATAATGCAATGTGTGAGTTTTATAAAGTAAGAGCATCTTGATGCAGAACATGAACCTAAGCAAATAATAGGAATTATCTGTCATTTCACCAATCCCCACCCATATTTTGATTAGAAGAATGAAAAACAAAACAAAAAACCCAACCAAGATCAAGCAGGCTTGCCCACATGTTGCCCAAGGGATGATCAAAATGCATGCACCCCTTCTATCAACGATTCTAAACACAGGCAAGTACTTCAAAAAGCAACCGAGCTATTCACCAAGCTTTCAAGAGTGAAGATGATTACTGAGGAAACCCCAAAACTTTACTGACTCTAAGTAGCTAATCAAAGAGTACCCACACAACCACTCACTTGATCTTGTAGGTATCTAATCAGTTGGCCTTTCTACAGACAGCGGAGCTGCAGCTGGATGAATCCGTGTGAATGTAACTCAAAATTACATGTTTAGATAGGCTAAAGAAATTTTCATAATGCAAACAGGAAAGTGTCTGGGTTGGATAAATCTGTCTAACTCCTACTGCCAACTGGAGTATAGTTCTCATCCACAGCACCATTAATTGGTAACACAAAATTCTTGAAGTAAAATGACAAAAATCTGAACAAAATTTTCAAGGTTAAACTCTTATTTAGATTATAGCCTTTTCCCTACTGGCACAACTAGGCATTTCTGAATGCTAATGCAAGCATGAAAAATACAGGTCCAGAATAAGCATTACTTTACTCTTCCAAGCTGAGTGTTCACTGTGGAGACCTCACAAACATAGTTTTACTCCATGCAAGCTGCTGTACTTCTGGGCAAGAGAAGCAAATGGTACTCAAATAATAACAAAAAACATCTTTCAAGAGCACAGAAGGGTACTAAATCAGTTGTAAGTGTGAAGCATTTATTTAGCCTTAAATTTCCACCCTCCCATCTTAGCAATGATGAAATTAACAGGTTGGTTTTGTCATTTCTGTCTACATCTATTTGTTTTAGTAGCTGTGCATACAGAAAAAATGAGTAACTTGTGTTGAGAGGAAGAAAATCAGATATACATCATCCCTCAAACTCAGCTGTCTGAAATTTAAGAGTAATAAATTTCCATTTATCAGATGGAAATTACAGCTCTCACGTGCACAAAGACCTCACAACAGAAAGCTGAAATAATGCAGATTATTGTAGCTTCCTTTCACTCTCCTCCCACTGACCAAAAGCCAACTGTTTCACCACACTGATGTACACACTCAAGGCCTGGTGGCTCAGGATGTGATTTCATGGTCTGTTTGTGAACAGAGGTAAGTAAGGACTACCACCAGAGATAGTGTCTTTTCACCTTCACCTCATCCATAACTACTCACTCTGACCTGCTGCACTAGCATTCCTGGTGCACCACATCTGTGAAATAATCTGAAAATTAAGAAGATAGACATGTTTTCAGCTAACTGCTGTAGCTCACCCATACCAGCCTGGTGGGAATCCTGCACTGTTGAGGAAGAAACAACCCTTTCATCACCAGACTCCACTGTTTGCCTGAAGTGACCATGGAATCTCACCCTTTCATGAGAAGTTCTTAAAACAGGTAAAATTTCTACTTAAATACCAACAGGGCTTTACAAAAGCAGGACATCTAACCAGGCATCTAAGTTCCATTAAAACAATATTACTTTAGAAGTTTTATATTAAAGAAAACCATAGTCTGTATTATAGAAATTATCCTATGGCTAGTTATTAGTATATACATGCAGACAGTATCTTCACCCCCTTTCTGCATTGATAGTTCACAAGTGAGAATTCTGCATAATGTGGAAAGAAAACTTTCAGAAAGGCTGCACCTTCAAGTGTTGCAATTGCACAGCACAAAGTCTTCAAAAAACAGTTAGACCTACCCAAATACCTCAATAAGATACTACACTGCACCTACAGAAATAAAGTGAGTCTGGAGAAATCAGAATGTGACAAAAGAACTGTTGCTTTTTCTGTTGTTTGTTTCTTTTTTTAAATAGCTACTACAAAAAAAAAGTCTTTTCCTGTCTGGAAAGAGAAACACAAAGTAGAAGAAAAATCATATTTTAGAGAATAAACCAACACTTTGTAAAACAAAAGAAAACAAAACAAGAGATCCTAAACACCTGCTTCCACTCTTTCTTTGTGAAGAAAATATCACAATACTGTTCCTCACATGAAATGTCATAAGGTGCTATGATGAAGGTGAGGGAAAAGTCAATGCTGCATAGTCATATGTGAGAGGAACAGTGTACTCTACCCCTGTAAAAGGAACTCATTATGCACGCTCATGAAATATATCCTACTGTTCTGCTTGAAAGCATCGCACCTGCAGCAGAGCCCATGTTCTAGGAACAGCTGCCAGAAAAAAAGGCCATCTCTATTTACCATATTAGCTCCAACTGCAATGCCTTGTTTTTGCATGAATGTGCTGACAGACAAAAACATCACTAACAACCTGCCTCACCTTAACTCAATGACAAAGATTCCATTAGCTGCTCACACAGAGATTTCACCCAAGTTACTTACAAATGCCTAAAAATACTGGGGGGGGAAATAAGTCAAAAAGGCCAAGTGCTGTTGATGTAAACTCAGGAGAGTTGGCACATACATACAATTAGTTGAAAAAACACAGTGGCAAGAAGTGCACACAAAATACAGCAACTCACCTTTTGAGGGGGTGGTCCGTGGTCATCCAAGTAAGTGGAATTTCCTACAAAAAGAAGGAGGATGGAGATAAACAAAAGTCATCCAATGCAACTTCAAAACTTGCCAATCCACAGAACTAGTGTTCATATCCCACTGGCTCTGCGGTGTTAAATAATTCAAGGAAAATAAATACGCTCTGCTTTAATTTTTGCCTAACAAGAAAAAAACAAAACTAATTTATTTTGGCTACATTTGTGATAAAATATTAGATGCACATTGTCATTTTAGCACAAAACTAAATGGTCCAAGGCAGCTTTAATGAAATAAACACAGCATTCAATTATTTGCACGACAATAACTGTCAGCTGCATCCTTGTTCATTTTAGGCAAGTGAGCACATTTAACCTCAGAAAGATTTCTTAAATAACAAAGTATCAAAGGCTTTTATCACATTTTGGTCTGATGGAGTTGACAAGCATTCACTTATCTAATATGGATTTTCCCCAAACTTCAAGCTACTTTTTTGTTCCCCAACAGTATCAGTAGAATGGGAGTTGTACTGGGATGCAGTTACACTTGCCCTTTCAAGATGCCCTTTTAATTCAGACAAAAAACAGCAGAAAAACACAAAGCTGCTAAAATTTTCAAGTGCTCCCTTCTTAGGTAGCTGCAATAAAACATGCAACTCTTTCAGTCTTTTTATCCATTACTTAGAAACACACACTGATATATAAAATACACCCTCACATACCCCCATAGGCTGTCTTCCCTGCAACTGTCCTTCCTGAACCCTTCTACTAAAGGATTAACCAGGAGCTTTCCCAACATGTCCCAGCAGAAGGTGAAACCTTGCAGCAAGTCTAAAAGTTCCCCTTAGGCCACATACACATCTCCTCTCAATCATGATCTTACCAAAGACACCAAAATACCTCTGCTCTAACCTTACATCAGCACAGAGGATGAGGATAATTTCTACAAGTGCCTACTAGATCTCAGGAGGACTGTAAAAAGCATGTTCCACTCATGGGCTTCTCCATTCTCTTGACAACATAGATTATTAGTCATAGTTCATGCAATATTTTAAAGAGCAACATCAAGAGTGTCTGAGCTATATTCCAGAAACCTTTCTGAGGTATTCTTTAGAGTTAAGAAGCCAGTAACATAACCAGTTTCACCTTTCTGTATTAGTAAACTATGTTCTTAATATGTATATTAGGTTTTTCTTCTTTTGTAATTTGTTTTTTTTTAATGAATAGACACCCTGTAGGTTTTATTTCTGTTCTCAGAATTTTATTTTTTTTTTCAGTACAGTCTAGTTACTACTGTAACTACTTAAAGTACAATTCTGGCCCATTTCATAAAGGTCTTTCGTGGCATTAGTTCCTTCTGGATTCAAGCAAACAACAGTGACAGACACAAGGGATCAAGGAAATTACAAGTACTGTTTTGAAAAGTAGTCAGAATTACTTACAAATGAAGAGCAGGAGGAGGAAAGCTGCAGACATTCCCCACTCCCTTTACAATGCCTCAAATGCCACGTGCTGAGCTAGCTCCCTTCCGCTGCCAGATCTCCTACTTCTATTTGTCAGGTATATGAACCAGTGTTGACCTCAGCACCCAGAGCATGCCACATCCACTCAACAGTCTGAATTTTGGGGGGTTCAAGTTCAAAATGAGAATTTGTTTTCAGAAATAAAAGAAAACCCCTTTTCTGTATGATTCATACTATACCGTAAGTAAAACCACTAAAATCACTCAACAAATCCACATGGAGCAGCAGGCTCTGGGGTGTGCAGGCCAGTTCCTTAACCCTGCAGAGCCCTGCGTGTGCTCTCACTGATCATTGTGTCATTTACTTGGGCTTCCTTCCATTCTACCTGCAAAACCAAGGCCATACTACAGGAGCCTTAATGCATGCAGAAGTACCCTGAAAAATGTACATCTGGGTCAGAGTATTTCTGCAGAAAACCTGCAAGCAAGATGACAACTTTCTAACCAAAGAAGAGGCCATGAAAAGCTTATTACACATGACTCCCAAGATGGGTATTTCCAAATTTTATGAAATTAAGACAGGATGCTGCTTTCACATGTATGGCCACTTTCCAGAGAATACATATCAGATTAGGTTAAAGACAAAAGAAACAATCAGCATTATAAATATTGCAACGATGGAAAAATACCAAGGTAAAGCTTGTCTAATAAGAGATGACAAAGTAGTAGAAAAAGGAGAGTTGTGTAGTAAAAATCAGACTTAGGAATGAACACCATAAACACGGTTCATAAGCTCAAGCATTTTCTGTAATTGCATCAACATGACAAGCTTATCTATGATGGATAACATTATTATGCAGTTTTTATATGCTCTGGCACAGACACCACGTGTCTGACATCAGTAAGTGCCACAAGAGGAGAAGAGGCTTTCTGTGGTGTGAATGATATAGTGATAGAAGAGGAGGTCATCTTTCCTCATTAAAAACCTGGTCCACTGCCCTGAAGCAACCTATGTCATTGAATCATTAGGATGACTTCTCTCAAGTCCTCCAATATAAAGACATAATTGCTCTTCTGCTACCCGACAAGACACATCTAGGGTTTGTTTTGTTTGTTTTTTTGTTTTGTTTTGTGTTTTTTTTTTCTGAAGAGAAGTATTTATTCTATAGAAATGAGATTCTCTCCCTTCCTGTAACAGTGTGAAAGTCTAAGACATTAGAAACAAGTCAGACAATAATCAAGTCTCACAACAGTGGTATTGAGCATGTTTGTGGAATGCTTAACAACACACTTGAGCTGACTGAACACAGTCTCCTCCAGTCTCATCAGGAAAAAAAAAGAAAAAGAATTCATCAGTATTACAGAACACGGTGAATAGGTGGAATCATTCCAAATTTTCCCATAATTTATTATCTTTGAGGTTAAGTGAATCAGCTGTATGTAAAATCTTTGGGGAAACCTTGTGGTTATGTTCCTTTTTTCTTGGAATCACTGAAGTGTGGGGGTTTTGCTTGAAGTAAGCCAAGTTTACTGAGAAATAATGGTCAGTCACTATGATTAAGGATGAATATTACTGTGTCCAGTTCAGAAACACAGAAAACAAGAATAACCACAATCCTGGAAAAAAAACTTTCCAAAAAGTGACAGGAGAGTACGGAAAGAGGTGGTAAATGGGTTACATATGAATTGAAGACCCTGACAGCAATCAAAACAGGATCACTCCATTTGAACCATTTAGATATCATGCGGAAAGAATTGAGTTGAGATAAAGGGAGAGCGCCAACATGGAAAACATGGAGTTTTGACTATTTTCCTGGAGCAGGGTTTTCCCTTGGTGGGAATCACAAGCAACAGTCTGAGGGATCTGGGATCCAGCTACTGCCAAATTTATTATGTCTTGTGAAAATGTTCTCTTCACTTGGTCACCGTCTCAAACTTCCAGGCACCAGTACAACCTTTACTGGCATATCATCCCTTAGATCATCTCACATGTAAAGGAATGGAACAGTTTAATAGTTGTCTGAGGAGTCTTCTGGTCTGGAAATCAAGGCTTTGAAGAACAACTGCCTTACCCCTAATCATTAAGAACAGCACCTTCAAAATAAACAGAAGTGCCCGTGAGTAAACATTAGAGGATCATTTCTGCTCTGCTTCCAGACAAAATATTATTTAAGCAAGAAACTGAAAAGCCATCCACAACCAAAATCAGTTCATGTCTCCCCAGTACCAGTTATCATTTAATTCTAAGCAGTTTCCTCACCCTTTTCTTTCCACCATGAAAAATTTCCCACTACAGCAAAAACAGAGGTGGCTCCACTGGTAGGCAAACAGGATGCACATGGCTGGCAGCACTTTTATAGGTCTCCCCCCTCCCCCAAAAAAACTTCACAGATTTTTACACATCTGAAATAATAAGATGCTCTTAGTCATCATGTCATGGAGCCCTTTGTGGTCCAAAGGCAGGAAGGGGCCTAGGGACTCTGACTTGAAAACCAGCAGCTTGTCAGAAGGATGTTGCCCAGCTCAAATCCAACCTAAAAGGAAAACTCTGCTATTGCTGAGGTCAGCATAGTCATACCAGCTTTAAGAGAGACAACTTTTTCAGAACTGTGCAGAGAACACTAACATAGAAAACCAGCAGAAGACAAGTGCTGGAATACAAAGCAACTTACGGCAATTTCTTCCATCATACAGGCTCTGCACCTACAACTGGATTTCCTCTGAACAAGACTAACATCCTGTCAAAAATTTCATTTTGACCATCAAAAAATGTAGTATTAAAAAAAAAAATCCCAAATAGATTTCTCTGCTTTCTTTATTGCCTTTCAAAACATTTTAGTTATCCCTCATTATAAAATCATAAATACAAAAAAAACTTGAGACAAACCCCATACATTTAATTCAGTCTACATCACTGCACACAACGAAAAAAAGAAACTGGAACATGATAAAAATACCTATTCGAACTGAACCCTGGGCACTTCAGTAAGACTACTTTACCTACCAGTTTCATACTCTAACACAATTAGGTGAGAAACTGGAACACAAGCACAGTTTTTGAAAAATTACTGCTAATTCAAGATACGTAATTTATATATAAGTACCATTGAAGTACAGATATGAAGATTTTGAATAATGTTAGATTCTAAACCAATACAGTATATCAGAGAAAGATTCTAAATGAAGAAAAATACCTTTACAAAATCAAATATTAAAGAATACTGATTTTCTATATACTTATCAGTTTGTCCAAATCCATTAGTATTTATATACTTGCCTTTTAACATACTCAAGACTAGAGTGTTGAGTTACTCTATAGATTAATTTCTTGGGAAAAACGTCCACGTTAACTGTTTTTGTTAGATTCAAACATACTGAAATGTATAATTATAATTGATAAATAAGAAAATAAAAACTTCCACTGCTTTAGTTCAAATGAAAATAATATTTTTTTTTTAAATAATCAATTTTATTGATAGGACCTCATCTATGCAAATTAAGTGATCTGTGGCAAGCACTATGATGGAGATATTGGAGACACTGGATTTATCAATGATGCTTTTTGCTTTTGCTTCTACCCTCTAATGACATATTTTCCAGGCTATAATTCTAGAGAAAGACCCATTTTCAGGATATTTAGAAACACTAGCTAGATGAAATTGAATCCTAATATTTGGTAGTGAAAACTCTTGGCTAAAACTGCTCTCAAATAAGGAGAAAAATATTTCCATCTCACAAGCTCTCAAAGATAGACCCTAGGTGGTCCAGCATCAGAAAGTTCATAATCTTCCTACTACAAGCACCCACATTGTGTATTTTTCCCATATACATATCAAGCATTTGAGTATTTTGTTCCAAGACTCTTGCTGGGAAACTTTTCCTAATCTCCAGTTGTTAGACACTTGCACCTCATCTTCACTCTGGAAGTCTTCCATCACCCATTCACAACAACTTTTTTCTTCTACTGGCCTTTAGCACCCAGAAGCCCTCATAGCTCAGTATATACTGACTCCAGTCCAGTGTACCTACAAACAACAGTCTCCTTCTCCGTCTCCTCTGGAGCTATTCAAAACCCATGTGGATGCAGGTTCTGATCAACCTGCTCTAGGCAAACCTGCTTTAGCAGGATGGTTGGACTAGATGATCCCCAGAGGTCCCTTCCAAGCCCTACCATTCTGTGATTCTCTGATTCTCTTCACTGCTAGCTCACAGACCCTTTCTAGCCCTCTGAGATCATTCTTGCCCTTTCCTGAGATCGTTGTGGGTTCAGTCATCCTTTCTACACCCAATAGCCTGCCCAGTTACTCCTGGTGAGAGGCTGACTGCTGTCCTCCTGGTTTCAGCATGTGCAGCAAAGAGACACAGACAGGATAGGGGTGGTGCACACCAGGCATAGCCCTCCTCCTGCACAGAGGACACTCCAGAAGGCAAAGCTGCTCCAAAAATCACAGATCTCCCAGTTGTGTGGGTTAAGTCTTTCTTCAACACATCTTATACAGAAAGTAATGAGTATTAAAAATATATATTTAGACAGGTGTTTCATTTTATTGCTTATTTGGTCAATTAACTGCTTTATTATTACTAGGGTGGGGGGAACAAAATCAAATCAAGTAATAAAACCAGCCCCAACACATAGTTTTCTGCACTCAAAGGATAAACAGATATGCAACTCTCTATCAAGACAGTGTAGAGAAATCTAAATGACCAGAAATATAAAGTGCCATTAAGCCAAACTCTTTGGTTTTATTTGGATGCATTTTGCTATGAGGACAAAGACTGTGCTCTATCTCTGCAGGCAGGTAGCTCTCTACTAAAGGTAATTCAAACCGCCACTAATCTGTTCTTCACTCTGCTTTTCAACTGGCGCTCAAAATTTGCTTTCCAGTATCATATAGGAAGTGGACACTTAAATATGAGGTTTTGGGTTTTTTTCCCCCAAAAAGAACAGTTTTATCTTACCTTCTGTCATGTCACAAGGTGTGCCAGATATTTTATAGCAACTTGTATTCTTTCCTTATTTTCCTTTGCAAGGTTTACCTTAACATAAATGCAGTCAGTTCTATAAACACACAGTACTATGCTTCTTGGTGCCTTTTGGGGTGTTCCTGGGAAAAATTCTCCTCCCAAAATTTGTGGTCAAGCAATACTTAAAGCTAGGCAACTACAAATGAAGCTGTTCAAAATTTACGGGGCAAATTGGGAAAAGTTCACCATTCAACAGCTAAACTGCCACCCACTGAAATCATGCAAAGATTGGTCTCCTACTTCATTTCCTAAGTGGCTAACATGAAAAGAATACTGGAAACTGTGGCAAATTATTATGGCTAAAACCAAAAAGGATCAGCATAACATAGAAACCAGCAAGTTAGAGTAGTTAGAAACACTTGACATTGGGAAATGAGGTAGACTTGATGACATACTTTGG
>JANHFX010004678.1:35582-50972 GCA_027560015.1 Chloroceryle amazona
GACTTCCAACATGATTTAATACAAATATTTTCCATTACTATAAATGCTTTGGCCAAACTGCTCAATTTTCACACTATCCAGCTACTGGTTTCTGTTCATGAAGGCATTTTAACTCCTTTCTCCCTTTATCTCAAAGGGATGCACTTGAGTAATAAAAAGACTTTCCAGTGCAAGTATTTTGTATTTTAGGAACTTCTGTAAAGAAATTGCAGGTTTAAAAGCAAGAGGCAAGATTTAGCAACCATAAGGCTCTGGACTTGGCTTAAACCTGCCTCTCCATTTCAGCACCCTTTCATCTCCTGCAACCGTAAAAGGACAGGATTAACCCCATTCCTCTCATTCCAACCCCTTGCAAGACATACCTTCTACTTCAGATTTCAGCCTTTACTGAGAAAAAAGTCATTCTAGTGTATGGAATAGGTAACTTAAAAGTCAGTGTTTCAGAGTGAATTTTCTTCTTCTACAAAGCACTACTAGTGTCCAGCACAATCAACATAATTTCTAGAAAGAAGTCTCTGCTGCCTTCTGCCTCATTTCTCATCATCTTCAATGAGATTTATACCCATTTCTGTAGGAGCACAAGATCTGGTAGACTGATACATAAACACTGTGTAGGGTGCCCTATGAAAAAAATAATTGAATATATAGTTATAAAAACTTTTGCCCTTCAAAATATAATGCTGTCTGTACTACTGAAGCCCAAGATCCACAACACATAGACAAGTCGTGCTTGTATGAAAGAGAAAGTACAACCCCAATGACTTTCTTCAACTCAAAAACTCATCCAGCAGTCAATATAAACACATAACTGATGGCATTTCCCAGATTGCAAACAGCAAATATTTGGCTATGAGTTATCAAGCATTTAGCATGCTTTCAATTTTCAAAAGTTTGAGTCAAAACATTTGGAATACAATGGACACAGGAACGGTTTTCAGACATTTGTTTAATCCTTACAGCCTTAACCTCTCCAATGACTGAAAGTGACTCAAAAATGTAAGCAGTGGCATTAGATTCTTTGTGTTAAAAAGGTAACTGCACTGGCTGCAGTGTCACACAACCACACAGCCTAGCCCATCCAAATTTATTCAACCTCAGCAGAAGTTTCAAACTGGTATTACTTCTCTCATGCTCTCTACCTGTCCCAGGAAGATTTGCATTTTCTATATATACACTACTAACCTAGTTAGTGAGAAGCTCAAGTTGATGAAGATACTAAGAAGGTCTAAAATGCATTTTGACTCACTTGTGTAACTGTTTATTTAGCACTGCTCTTGGGAGCTTTGACCACACTTAGAAACTCCGAGATGCGAACACTCCCTACTGGTAACAATTACCTAGGCCTGCTCTTTCTTTTTATGTCATTTTCCTGTGTTTTATTTAGCTTGGAGAACCACATCAGGATGTCACCACTAAGGTGTGGTAGTTTAATAGATCTCTAACTGCCACTTACCAGCTCTCCTGCAGACCATGATTCTTACAAGAGACATCTTAGAATACAAGAAAAACATCTGTGCCATGTAGACTATCACAATATAGTGGCCATTATCTAAATTCAGCTTCTCAGTGCATGCACATGCGTGAAGAGAATTTGTTTTAACTCTATCTACATATAGCTATATAAATAAATATCAGCAACAATCTCTGCTTTGCTTGAATGGCTGGCAGACTCCTAGCTGATATGAAATCAGTTGCTTAAAAAAGTTAAAGGTATTCATTTTGGAACATATTACAGAACAGTGTAACTTAGATGATGTAGGATTGCATTACATTACTAGGTGGTGTATTATTTTTAGGACATGCCTGTCAGAATTCTTAAGAGTAATAATGTTTTTCTAATGCCAGAGCTTTATGGCAATACTGTTAAACTTTTGCTGAAAGGTGAGAATAGGCTTTTTGTTCCAATCGTATAGCAGGCAGAACGTTCTACACATTTCACAGGGTCATTTCAGTGACAGTATTTCATTTCTACAAATTCCATTGAGCTTGGCTGACTTACAGAGTAAAGAAATTGCAGCATACTGAAATTAACATTCAGATACATGAAAAATTAAATTCTTCATCCGTTGTTCTGTATAAGAGGCTACATTTCTCAGAAAGATGACATTCGGTCACCAATAATGGTAGAGAAATCTAATCTAGATATTTATTGGTTTGCCTTAAAGGAAGCTTGAAAACCCTCTAGAGTTAAGCCAGGCTACTTTTTAATGCTATCTAACTGCCAAAAGCAGCAGTTAACATGATTTTACAAAATACTCATGATGAACTACTAAACATGGGTTCTTCTCATTTTCTTACATCAAAGAAAACAGGAATACAAAAAAAAATCTTATAAAAATGTAACACATAAGTACCTTCTCCCTTATTACAAAGTTTATTGAACTGTGGCTTTCTGTATATTAAAAGCTTAAATACTAACTTACCTGCAAATATAACTCAGTTTACTCTTACATATTGTATGTTTCCTCAAGTGAAAACAGCCTTACAAAGCAAGATCATCCAGATCTCACTCATTAATTGGCTTATGGCTTTATCTTTCTTCACGTGCGATTTCTCTCCCTTTACAGCACATATTCTCTAAGTACAATAATTCTGAAGTTAAATTATTGAGCTCCCCAGTGAGCAACATACTGCAAAACTCCTAAGTGAGCCCCATTTAGCGTGACTGGCAATGTTTACTCAGGAGATGGATAATGGAGATGTGTTGACACAAGCACCACAGAAGCAAAATCAAATCTCATTTCATATATTGAAGTTCTTTGCTCATGGGGTTTTTTGGGTTGTGGTTTTTGTAGGTTGGTTTGGTCTTTGTTTGGGGCTTTTTAATGCTTGTGTTTTAATGCTAACAGATTGGGTACCTTGCACCTTGAAGAAGGCCCTTTTCGGAGGGTAAAATCTCAGTTTTTTTTCTGAAGCCGGGTACCTATTAAGGAACCTAGCATCTCCAGACATAGAAACAATGGTCTGCAGTGTAAAAATTATGACAGTCAGACAACTATGTGGATAGTGCCTGCAGTACTGTTATTAGTTCCTCCTGGAGAATTTAACACTTCCTGTGGATTGTCCTGACCTCTGATTCAAAGACAGAGGGAACTTTCTGATGAATACTGAACTCTCCTTCGAATGGACGCTTGTGGGAGAGGTATTCTATATCAAACAACACCCAAAAATCAGTATGATGCCAACAGCAAATCTGTTTCAACCTGAATGCAGCCTGCACACTTTAAAGGGGCACATTGGACTGACCTCCATGGCCACAGCAGGCATGCTCAATTTGCTACCCTACTATGAACATGAAATAACCTTTCAATAATGGTTGTAGCAGACTGCACATGTATTTGGCTTGATAATACTCTAGGCTCTGGGACACGTGTCAGGATTTTTGTGGCATTATTTTATTCTCCAGCCCTCAAAAATTTATCTCAGACTTCCTACCACAAGTCATTTTGTTCCAGGTCCTTATGGATCCTCTATCAGCAGTTCTCATGCTATGGTCAGCCAGAGTGTCAGCTCTTCAGCTCCCCTAACTCCAAACAAAATACAGCTGTGAAAATACCTCCTCTCTGCTGCCGTTGCAACTTCACACAAGCTGTTTAAGAGGTCTCCACTGTTTTCTTCTCGTTTCCCACCGCAGTCTCCACTGTATTACATTATTTACCAATCAAGAGCCCTCTATAACTTAGTTTTGTCAAACACTAAGAAACGATGTAATTCCCTAGCTGCCTTCTCAAAAATGGTACATCATTTTTTGCTCAAATTAAAACAAATATTTAAGAAAAATAAAAAATATTAATCAGTCAGACTGATCAGCTCAGTGCTCAGACTTCTGGCACTGAAAATATACCGGCCCAAACTGATGGAAATTAAGAAGCTGAGAATGGGACCTTAAGGAGATAAAACTGGGTAGAAACCTTGACAAAATGCTGGGGCATATTCGCATTTCAGAAGACACCAGTGTATTTACACAGGCTGAAATGTCAGTTCACAGTCAATGCACAAGTAATAAAGTGCTTCAAATGACTCAACTGGGCCAAGAGCTCCTACTCCCATGCCAGGCAGTTTTCCTCATGTCTTTGCAATCCTTCCTTAAAGACAAAACAGTGTCATCTCAAACACCTTTAACGGTAACTTTTTTCTTCAAACTCATCTTATAATCTAAATCATCATTTGACATATTTTGTAAGAGCCATTATAGAAATAAACTGATCTACAAGCCCTGCAAAGGGTTACAGTGGTTACTACAAAGCCAGAAGAGCAACTAACAAAATCAGTTTTACACCAGCAACACTTGCAGGATTGATCCTTTGGATTAGCACCCCTTTGGAAATAGGATACAGTCTTCTGACACGTTCATATAGGTTCCAAAACTCACTAACTTCACAAAAACACATCAAGTTTCCAACAACCCCAAAAGTTTCTTATTCATCTATTTAAGTCCAGGACTTCACATACTCTCACGCTTTTTACACTTTCTTTGGGATGTAAACAGACATTGATTTAGCTCTTAAGAAAGGCTGAAATACGCTGCCATTTTAGTTTATGGAAACTTGAAGAGGAATAAACATGGTGCTGTCAGCTGGAACATACAGCAAGTGAACACAAACAGCATTTTGCACAAGCAGCTATACAAGGGTCATATGAAACTACAAAATTTTACAGCAAGACAGAGAATCCCACTTACTATCCCAAATGGAAACCAGGGTAGTCAGGTTGCTTTTGCTTTCTTCCTAAAACAAATGGCTGGCACACCAATCACAACAGGAAACCAGTGCACACATCACTACCACCCCCCAAATAAAACCAACCAGCTTGAGAACAGAATCAGGAAGGCCAGTTTTGCCCCCATATATCCTTTAGGGTTTTGATTTGTTCATTGCTTGTCTTCTTCCCCCTCTCCTGCTAATTTAGAAGTGTGTCTTTATTGTAATGAAATCATAAAATCAGTCTACATATAATCTCCCTGGGAAGAAAAGCAACTTTGCACTTGATTTACAACATCATATTAAGCTACTATATTTCTGCTGGGGCTGGGAAGGATGCCAGCAGGATCGGCATACCCTCTTCTGACACCTTCAGTCAAGGAAAAGATTTGAGGGCCTTCTGCTTCTTTCTAGCACTCAACAAAACCACAGATCTGATGTTATTCTCCCTTTTAATAATGCAGCTGCATGACAGGATACATTTACACCATGTATTCTCATGGCACTTGCTTAAAGCTTAGTCAAATTTTAAGTACCATGACTGAAGTCTATTAACAGAAGTCATCCCTTATGAATTTCCCAGGGGAGCTAAACACAAACAAGCAGAAACATGAGTATCAGCACCTCGTCACTGAAACTGCAAGTCTCAGTCCTATGCTGCAGCTTCCCAGACTACTCTGGCAGCTGGGCTGCTGCAGGTGTGAAGGCCCAGGGAAAAGCCCAGATGCCAAGCAAAATGCCAGTCTTGCTTCAAGGGGTTGGGTCACATGCTCAACCTCTTCCACCATCACTGCTGTGTCTGGGAGGGCTACCGACAGTGGGACCACTTCTTTTAAGTTAAAAATCTACAGAGTCTAAGACAGTGTTCACAGCTGCCAACATGCAGAGCTCCTGGAAACCGCACAGCTTGGTTTAGACTGGGGAATCATAGAATTATTTAGGTTGGAAAAGACCTTTAAGACCATCAAGTCCAACTGTTATTCTAACACTGCTAAGTCTGCCACTAAGACATGTCCCTGAGTGCCACATCTACACATCTTTTAAACACCTCCAGAGGTGGCGACTCCACCACTTCCCCGGGCAACCTGTTCCCATGCTTGACAACCCTTTCAGTGAAGAAATGTTCCCTCATGTCCCATCCAAACCTCCCCTGACTCAACTTGAGGCCTTTTCCTCTTGTCCTATCACTTGCTACAAGGAAAAAACACTGCCCCCCACCTCACTACGACCTCCTTTCATGTACTTGTAGAAAGCTACAAGGTCTCCCCTGAGCCTCCTTTTCTTCGGGCTGAACCACCCAAGTTCCCTCAGCTGCTCCTCATAAGACATTCTATAGACTCTTCACCTGCTTTGATGTCCTTCTTTGGACACGTAATTTAGATATATTTGATTGTAAATGCATTTAAAGTTACTGTGGGAGCTAACACAAAAAAGACTGTGCAGCTGAGTCCCAAGAAATGTGGAATGAAATGCTACAGCATCAATATGGATCCATCTCCTCTTTTACTTAAAATGAACTGGAAAACAGATATTAATAAGCTGAACAATAGTTACAGAGTTTTTGGACTTCTGTAGTTGTTTCTCCAACATGTGGATTCAACAGATCTGACCCAGTACACTGACCAACATCGGTACCACTGCTGGGGTAGACAACACATGAGAAGCAGATATGTTTTATCATCACATCAGATAATGGTGCTCTAGCCACAAACCACAAGAAACCAAAAAGACAAAAACAAACCAGCATTTACCTAGGGACTCCTGATGTTCAGTTCTCAAACATTCTGCAGAAGAGATACTTTTGTCATCAGAAACCAAATGAACATTTAAAATCATTTCTGGTGGAAGCCAGAAGTCTGAAGTCAGCAGAAACTTCAAGCTACTTAATTTTTGATTAGACAGAATAGTTTCTTCTCTGAAGGAAAGGGGGATTTCCTGAATAGACCCGAGTTGTTATAAGGTGGACATTTCTGCCACTTCCATTTCCGTGCAATATTCTGACAATACGAACACAAAAACTCCTGACAGTCAAGGAACCCTTTCCAAAGGACGCATGCGTACAAGAGTGCACAACATACAACTAAGTGACTCTGAAGCTTCAAAAAATGTGATGTGTTTATATTATTCTATATGACATTGCTAGTCAGCAATGCCTTTGCCCAGATGGAACAGGAGAGCAATCTGTCTCAGAAGTATTCAGGGTAGATGGGGAAATGTGATTTCATAGTATAACTAACATCTAGGAATAATTTAGTCGCTCAAAGATCGCAAAGGGGAAAGCAGTTTTACTCCTCCCAGCCGCAGAACCCATATCCTGGAGGAGCTACAGTTTCTGTTAAAACGATCACAGAGAAACTGGCATTTTACAGTTTCAAAACTTGTTTTCAGTACAGAAATAAGTGAAGGCACTTCACACTTTTCAGGAAAATCATAAAAAGTAGCACAGACATGTCAGAAATGTAGTTACAGTGTCTTCAGTGACTAGAAAATTTCTGCCATTACAAATGACAAAGTATCTTCACATTGAACATAACACTGTTTTCACACAGCTGAAATTAGAGTCTTTTTCTTTCTTTGCAACCTGGCACACAACCTGGTTTTGACTTGACTTCTGTTGTTATTATTCTATTTAGTACTCGGAACATCACGCAATTTTGGCATTTAAACTATTTTCCTGCAATTATGCCAGTTCCGTATTTTTCCAGAACTGTTTCTTATTTATTGTAAACCAAATTTTTCTAGTGTTCCAAAATGTATCTCTGCTCTTACCAGCTTTTACAATACGGTTACTTCAGAATCATCTGCAAACACAATCAAAATATTAACTCTCCACTTTCTAAGCATTACAGCAGATGCTGCACAAAGCCGGAGTACTGATCCTTAATAGGCACCTTCCTTAACGTGCACATGTGCCATTATAGCTCAGCATTGTGGTATATGAAAAATATTATACACATTAGTATTATCATCATCAATAGGGAATATATACTAGCAGAGAATGTAAAGAAAATTTCCTTCTATAAAACATTATCAGGTTTCTGATTTTAACTGTAGTGCTGCACTCCAGCACACACCAAATCACACAAAACCACATCCCACAACCAGGTCCTATTCCAAACCAGCAGCATCCTCAGCACCGCAAGAGACCATCATAACCAGCACGTGGACATCCCTCTGCCTTTGGCAAACCTGCCCTGAGCTGTACCTGGGTGCAAATGTGGTGCCTGCATCACTGAGCCCCCAGTGCCACCCTGCAGCACCCAGCCTAATATCCTGGCAGAAGCCTCCCTCCGCCTCACCGAGCCATGAGCTGCACCTCCGTGGTGACACTTTCCCTTCTGAGGGGGAGTGGGAAGTGTTGCACCACCAGCTCCAGCAGCAGCTTTCAACAACATGACCTCTGAGAACTGACCCACTGCAGCAAGACCATGGTCCTAGCACACAGCAGTTGCTCTCTGGCTTCTCCACACATTGTGTAAACCACTTGAACACTAATGTTTTTATGGCTGATAGCAAACTGTGTGACACTGCACATGATGACCCTTTTAAGCTTGAATTAATTTGTGACTGAATCAGCAAATGCAGCTTTGACTGCTCCAAAACTACTATGTGGCATGTATATTCACTGAGATATAATTCTTTACTTTTTTTTTCATTTCTACCAGCTCTGAATTGAAACCATGCATTTTGGAAGTAGGACCCATGATAAGCTCGCTATTTTGGAGACTTCTGGTTAAGCATTAAATTAAGAAAGGAGACACAGGAATTAAAGCTGTTTTGAGATAATCTTTCTTCTCTCTTTGTTTCTATGGAAACTGAAATCTGTTTGCTTTCTCTTCCTACTGCTGGCTTTAGAAACACTCAAGTACATTCACACTGTCAGTTAATTTAATATAGCAGAAATCCCCATTCTATAAAATACTTATAAAAACAAACAAACAAAAAACCCCAAATAATTTCTGGTGTGACAATAGTATCCTGTACTGAACAGTGAAAAAACTGCTGATCTGCTTCTTCCAAAATTGATTTGGCCATTCACCTGATCAGCAACAACTGGGGAAAACAGTACAGAGAGAGAAAACATTCAAAGCAACAGTTGATTAATCGGGTACCACTCAATGACATTTGACATTTTGCCAAATTAAACAGAAGGCCAGCTCAATAGCTCTTTCTGTATACTCCATCATATGTTTATGTTTCCTGTAAACACTTGAACTATGACAATTCTGTACATTCTTCGACTGTTAGGAATGTCATTTTAATGCAACAACAACAAAGAAAAGCTCCAAACCACAACCCCAACTGTACAATATTTAAGAACAAGAGCTTTCACTCAAGTGCTACCAATACACTTCATTTACGACACAAACCAAACTCAACTTCTTCCTAAAAGCCTCTCGCCACAAGTCATGGCAAGTGTACAATGCAAGCCAGGTGGGCATCAATTTAGCCTTACAGTTCCATCAGCACTTCAACTGCCACCCTACTCAACACAGAAACTAAAGTCCCCAGCTGAGCTGAGCTGAACCATCCGCTCTCCTCCAAGGGGTCTGTTACAGCTTTCCCACTGGCTCCTGCATGAGCCAAACCCCATGGGGCCCCATCTGGCAGCCCCACAGCAGCATTTTGCAAGCCTGGCCTCGAGGGACCCTTGTGCAAGGCCACCATGGAAAATCGAATGTTCCCCATGCCCAGCAGGAATTTCACACAGAGGCACTGTGGTCCTGCAGTAACTCTCAGACCTGCGGTCACAGTGAGTTTGCCACAGCCACACAGGCAGCCACAGCAGTAATTAATCTGAGGAAGGCTCTTCAGGGCAACAAGCTCTCTTGTTAGTAGGACAGTCCAAGATACACATGCCACTGAAGAGCACTGGGAAGCACATAATACATGCATACATGTATACAGCAGCTGCTAGAGTTACAGAGCAGTCCATAAACCAATCTCCTCATGCACAGGGCAGACAAGCATCCTGCTTGAGCTACAGATGATATCATTTGCACACCTAAAGCTTCCAGAGCTTACTTCCCAAAGCTTCCGAATCTTACTGATACATTTTCCCTTTGGTGTCCAGAAGACAAGAAATACTTTGTTTGCCATCATCTGCAACTATGTTGATCTAACCGAGCTGCCCACCAGAGCACCCACTGCAGAGGCAAGAACAAATGCCAGCCTCCAGCTGGACACTGACGGTGCTGGTGGGAGGCTTTCCTCTCCTACCCAGCCACCTTCTGTCTCATTTAGGACCAGTCTTACACTGGCACCTCATGAAGCCATAGGCAGCCTGTCTCCCAGCATCACTGACACAACACAGAGTCCTGCCCCTATTTTCCAGCTTCTCACTTCAATGCTCCTTGTCATCTATCAACGACACTTTCAGTGTTGGCTGTCTCCTGATTTTTCATCCATGGTCCTTGGCAGCAGTCCTGACATCACACCATACCGTCCAGCGGCTGCCAAGGTGGGCACAGGAGATCTGCTCTTGTTGACCGTCCCAGGTTGACCACAGAGCAACTAATTAAGAAGGGTGACTACTTTTCATGAAAACGGCGAGGGAAACATCACCAATATTTTAACTACCAGATGTGTACAACTTCACATGGCACTATTACAACTAAAAACACTCAATTTTTACTCATCTCCTTCCCCCAACCAAAACAGTTCTTTTCAATGAATTTTTATGACGTTTTCTACAATCTCAAGACTGCAGAATGTGTGAATGACTGTGAGCATTGTTCTTCTAAAGTCTTAAAATTTAAAAAGACTTGTAAAAACAGTGAACATCTATTTTAAAATAGCTAGACATAGAAATTACAGCTGGAAACACAACCTGTTTTTTTACTGAGCAGAAAAAAAAAGGAAAGCAAGACAATACATACAAACAAAAGCCTCATACTGCACTATCCAGACAGTTTCGGTACATGTAAGAAGCACAAGTACACAACAAGAAACAAAGAAATTAAAACTAAACCCCCCTTTTTGCTGAACCAGAAAGTATCCTATTTTTGTGTTTAATTGAAGGTTCTCCAGACAAGGCATCTGAATTCAATTAACAGAAGTTTTGTTTTGGGGGGTGCATTGTTTTTTTGGTTTGGTTTTGTTTTGGGTTTTTTTTAGTGGCTTTGTTATTTTAAGTACTGAAAATTTAACTATGTGAACTCATTACTGCTGAATGTCAGGATCATGGAATGGTAAAAGCATAATAAAAAAAGAAAAGCAAGTTTTGAACAGCTCCCTAGTAAAAGTTGTGTGCAAAATAAACATAGAATCTGATCACATTGAAATATTACAGTGAGATGTGCAAGTCATGCTGTGACACATTCATATACTCTGAATTTTGGTAGCTGTTTACCCTCAAACTCTTGAGCATGCAGACGATGTGGTAATTTGTTCCCAACGGTCTCATTTTAATGACTTTTTTTCAGAAGACAGATTAAGGTTCTTTTTGTTCATGGTAATATAAAGGTCATTCAAATAAACCAGTAAACTTGAAAAATGCATGCAATTAAGAATTTTGCCTAGTATTTCCAAATACTGGTTTGCATCTGATATTTAGAGATCAATACACAGAAAATTCTGATACAACACCACAGAACTAGTCGGTAGCTTCTTTCTGCTGTCACTCATGACAGATTGGGTTTCTCTGGAAGCACAGACCTGGTGTGAACTGTCCAATTTTTATCTGAAGTATGTCTCAATACTGGCTGGAACTGACCTATATGGGGCTACCTTTGCCTTCCTTTAATAGGTGTGAATGACCACCTAAACTTACAAAAATCCCTCTCCAAAACCTACCAGGATCCCGATGGATTCTGATCCTGATTGTAACTGGGACACAGCATTGCTGTTACAAGGCACTGAGGAGCAGAGTGGTCTATTAGGTCTGCACTGAAAGCCATGAAATCCTGAACACCCACAAAATCTCACAGCAGTATCAGACACAGCAAATGGAAGGAAGATGGAATGGTCTTACTAAAATATATTAAAATGTAGGCAGGCTGCTACTACCAATGAGAGAAGCAGTTTGGGGAGGGCGGTGAATTTTAGCTGCTGATACAGATAAAATAGCCATTGCAGACATTTTCAGATACTGATTACTTTGTTAATAGAGCACAACAGAGTCTTCTCCTAGCCTCCTTGAGGGTGCTACCCTGGCTGACACGTGCTTATTAATATTCTGAATCATGAGATCCTTCCTCTTCCAAGGGCTGCACGCACTGAGATGTCTCAGGCTGTTATGCCCTGCACAGGAGCTATGACTGTTCTTATGAAAAAGAAAAAAAATCACCATTCTCCCTCCTAATGTCTGACAAAAAGAAAGATACCAAAAGATTTTGTTTGTACCAGATCCACCTTCTTTTCCAGAATTATTTTTTCAAAAACAAGAGCTGAGACAGAAGCAGAGATCTCAGCAGGCAGAGGGTGTGAGCAAGAAGTCTTCCAGCACTGTCCACGTGAATACTTTCCTTTGCACAGCTTGAGCCCATTAGCTTCTTTCATTGTCTCTACACTCTCCAATAAAAGTAACTAAATCCAGCCTGGTTTGTAGTATGCCATTATTTAAACGCAGGCATTTATGCTTCTTTCTCCTCCAGGTTTAACATGGCAAGCTTCCTTGGATTAATAAACCGGTCATCCTATTAGACCTCCAGCTTTATGGGAAATTACTGGCTGGGTTATTACAAGGGTGGGGAAGTGCATCTTGTGACCTGTGATTCCTCTGTGAAATTGAAAATACATCAGAAAACGCACAACAAAATACTCAAACCACACAGCAATATGACAATACCTCTCAGCCACAGTAAACCCAACCCTAATTTTAAAGAATTATTTTTTTATCCAGTGTAGCAAATGTCAGGCTCAGATTAAACAAATTCAAAATTTGAGAAACTAGCTATTGTCAGTTAACAGCACATTCACAAGAACAACTGTGTTTGTTTCTCTAAAACCCTTCTATATATAATATTAGTTTGTTTAGTAACATTCTAGTGCTAATCCCAAGCAAAAGCACTCTTCCAGTCTCTCTGCAAGCAGATTACCAGCTCACAGCTAACACTGGTAATGCTGAGCACATGCATGGTACTCCTGACTTGCAAAAGCCTAGTATATCTCCAGCCTGGAGAAGAGGAGACTCAGGGGAGACCTCATCACTCTCTACACCTACATGAAAGGTACTGGTAGGCAGGTGGGGGCTGGACTCTTCTCCCAGGCAACCAATGACAGAATGAGAAGGCATGGCCTGAAGCTGTGCCAGGGGAGGTTTAGGTTGGATAATCAGGAAGCACTTCCTTACGGAAAGGGTCATCAGACACTGGAATGGCCTGCTGGGGGAGGTGGTGGAGTCGCCACCCCTTGTGGTGTTTAAGGAAAGATTGGATGTGGCACTTTGTGACATGCTCTAGCTAGGTGGTGTGGTGTCAGGTCTTAGGCTGGACTTGATGATCTCGAAGGTCTATTCCAGCCTCTATGATAAGTCTGTGTAATTCTGTGTAATTAACTGCACTACTGAAAAAGAGTAGCTGGAATTATTCATCTATGAGAGGGCTAGTCTCCTATTTTCCCTGCTATTTTACACTAAGGAATACAGGAGGAAAAAATCATCATTCAGCATTTCCAGTCCTGTTGTTCAAGACATCAAGAAGTATAAAAGACTGACTGCCATCCATTTGAAGAGAGGCCAAGTATTGGAAGGTCAACCCAGAAACAGGGCACTAACACTGATGTTGATATTTGGTGCTGGTTTAGAATTGTTTGGTGTTGTGGTTTCAGCTAGGGTAGAGCTAAATTTCTTTCTAGTAGCTGGTATAGTGCTGTGTTTTGGATTTAGTATGAGAATAAGGTCGGTAACACATTGATGTTTTTTAGTTGTTGCTAAGTACTGTTTACACTAAATCAAAGACTTTTCAGCTTCTCATACTGCCCTGCCAGCAAGAAGACTGGAGGGGCATAAGAAGCTGGGAGGAGACACGGCCAGGACAGCTGATTCAAACCAGCCAAAGGAATATTTCATACCATATGATCATGCCTCGTATATAAATTGAGGGGTGGCCAGGGGCCACTGCTCAGGAACTGATTTGGCATCATTTGGCAAGTGGTAAGTAACTGCATTGTGCATCACTTGCTTTCTATATTCAAACTCTTTTTTAATTATTATTTTATTATTATTTTCTTCCTTTATCCTATTAAACTCTAACTCAATCCACAAGCTTTACTTTTTGAAGTTTTGCTTCACTTTTTCAGGAGGTCAAACTCCAAAAACAATCTGATGCTAACCTTGCTGTTTTCTACGAAAAGCTCTAGACAGAGATCCAAGAAAAGCACAAGCAAAGCTTTCTCCTGGCATGTATGAAAATCTCCCAGGAGCAGCTTTGATTGTTTTGCTCCTCGCTTGGCTCCACTTTTGGGACAGTCCCACTCCACTGCTGCTGTCAGCTGCAAGACCTGGCTGGCTGGTGTGGCCAAAGGCAGCCCTCACTTGCTGGCCATGCTCTGCAGTGCCTCTGCCAGCCTCCCTGGCTCTCACTGCCTCCTCCCCAACCCGCCTCCTCTCTCTGCCTGTATCTGCAAAACACAACCTTGCTCCATCAGGTTTGGGCTCAATGAAGCATCCTCCCTTGCCCCCGTGTCTCCCAAGTCACACTGCATCCGCAATCTTTCTTCCTTCCTTGTGTTCAAAAGCGATGATGATCTTCAAGGGGGGTCATGCGGGAGAAAAAACAGATAGGAAACCATTCCTGTTGAAAACTTTGCTCAGTGAAAACTTACACAGCTTCTGTGGAGACCTCACAAGAAACACTTTTCCACAATGACTTGGGAGGTTTGCTGGTGACAAAATCTGCTAGAGCCCAGGAGCTCTCCTCTCTCTAGCTCTCACACAAGCTACCTGTTGAAGGCCATGTCATGAGTAAGCTATTATCTGCAGTTGTTTATAAATACCAAGACTCATGGAGGCCGTATTTTGTAAAGGCACAAGCATCCAGCCCAAGCACACAGAGTTCAACCCTTGGGCAAGGTATGTAGAGAGTACACGGCCAAAAATGCCACAAAGTTCAGATTCTTTCCTGAAATCAGAAAGTATCTCCCTCCTCTCTCCTCCCAAAGGCCAGACGAGGTTATTCTCATATCATGATCCTGTACAATAGACAGGAAATTTTACCCCTCAATTACTGCCCAGTTCTCCCCCCATAGACTATTTACAAAGTATTTACAGAGTCCTCCTGCTTGCAGGGAGAGCTGCCATTTCTGAAGGCAGAAGCAAAACAGTTGATGCTGCTCAAAACTGCTCAAGTCTATTGTCACAAAGACTCTTACAAACAGTTTTATTTCAAAACTGAAGTGACATGATGAGGTTGTAGAAAAATTAGTTTTGGAATGACAAATATTACGACTCTCACATTCGCCAAAGATACCAGCAGAACATTTTCATTTTTTCTTTCATAAAAGATGTATCTTTGAACCTTTGCCACAAGAAATGTTTTTGTCTTGCATTTTTTTATAATCTCTTAGAACATTTTTCTCCTCCCTCAATTAAAAAAGTAGGGTTTTTTTTCCATAGCTTCTACACAAACATGTAGGAAAGCCAAAATGTTTCTCATAAAATAACTTTTAATGAAGAACTTGCTACTGATACTGACCTTGTTACAGCCAGATTCTCAACAGATTTTTCTCTTCACATATCTTTTGGTTGTCC
>JANHFX010004678.1:51072-89861 GCA_027560015.1 Chloroceryle amazona
GAACTTGCTACTGATACTGACCTTGTTACAGCCAGATTCTCAACAGATTTTTCTCTTCACATATCTTTTGGTTGTCCACATAACATGTCCACATAACATGTCCAGTTCTCCACATAACTGCATTATCATTGCTATTTCCAATTCAAATTTATCTGACTGCAGCTTCCAGCTATTGCTTCCTGTTATGACTTTCTCACATGCTGTCATTTCCTTGGTATTTTCTCCCTCCAAAGGTACTTGACCCTCTGTGATCAAGTAATGTCCCAGTCTTCTTTCTGCTAAACCAATACCAAGTTTCACATTGCAAGGTAATTTTTCAAGCCATCAAATAATTTCTGTATTTTTTTTTCCTAGTACTCTCTCCATATTGTTTTTTTAATTCTAAAAAATGTGTCTGTTTAAAACTATACTATGCAGAGATAAAAGGTCATGTCACTGATCTGCTGTTCACATATATCAGGAGCAAATCATTCCTTTATTACCAAAGCATCAGTCTTAAGGGCGTGTGGATACACAGGAAGAAGAAAATTATATATATCAAGCTTAAATTTGAATACTGACCTATGCAACGGAGTAATTTTATAAGGATTTGCAAGGATCTTGGTGGCACAACCATTATACTAGTGATGTGATGCTGCTTAGGCCAAAATTGACAGATATTTAAATATAGAAAACATCATTTTATCTCTGCAAGACTGAGAAGATTTTTCAGATTTTAACAACCAAGTTTTACTCCTTAAATGAGTACACTTGATACCAGCAACACTAACAGCCAGGCTGAACAGGACAACACAGTTTATAGTTTACAAGTGCTACTTGTCCAACTCATTTTCAAGATTAGTCTTTAAAAATTCTGCCTATGACCTATGGATTGAGATTAGTTACCATTTGACACAGAACACAATACTTAACATCAGGTATTTTTGACTAAAAGACAGCAGGTACTGATTGATTTTAAATAGACACCAGCAACACATCCCTGTAGCAAGTTAATAATACCTGTAATTTAAAACTGTTATTTTGCCAAAAGCCATTGAATTATATTTCATGTCGGTCACTGTCATTAAATATTTCTGAAGTTAAATAGTACACCTACGTTTAAAAAAAAAATGTCTTCATCAGCAGAAGTCAAAGTGTGACTTCTAATGAAATCTGTCATCATACAGGCATCATGTTTTGTATGAAAACACTGTTTTACAGAAGTACTGGATGTGTCTTCCTCCCATATATGTTCCTGCAGAATTTATGTTTACAACTTTTGAAGACTCTTCCTTCTTACAGTGGAAATATTTGATTGGACATAGCCAAAAAGGCTACAATGGCTTAAATTTCAGGGAACTTTACCTGTTGTATTTCCTTTTTTTTCTGAGCATTCTGTAGATTTTTTCCCCCCCTCTTTTTCCATAAGCAAAGCCAACTTCCTATGCTATCATCGTGATTTAGACAGATGTACACAGAAGTGCAGGGGCTCTTCCTACCTTTGCCTCCGCTTAGATTTAAAATGAGGCAAGAAAAGTAAGCATTTAGCACCTGTCCTTAAACACATAAAAAAAGATGATACCAGAGAATTTTTCTGAGGTTTTTACACCTTCCAGTTCCCCCTCTGTATTTAAGTATCACAGATTTTATGTTTTAGTTTATTCTTAAATATAGATCAAGTGAATCTGGACTAGCAATTCCACATCTAAATCTCTCCAAATGTTAGGACATGCCTCAGCAGGCACCAATTCCTCACTGGTCTGCTGGCAGACCTTTAAATCTTGAAGTTCTGCTAGTACCAAAAACAACAACATTTTTTCCAGAGGTCTCCAGTAGTTCTTTATTACATTCCATTTTCATTAGAATTTCTTTCTTCAAAACAGCATTTCTTTCCTGCATCTGTTGAACCACCCTGATGTTGACAAGTTCCCCTTGTAACAAATGATGAGCATCATTAGGGCTGGCCATAAGGCTCATGGGAATGCAAGAAAGCACTTAAACATACTGATTTCCAGATTTTTTCCAAAAATACACACTGACGATAACAAGAAAGCATGAAACTATGGACACCTCTGTGACCCATAGTTCATGAAGCAGATAGCAAAGCCACATCTGGAAACAGAAAGAGCATATCACTTTGACAGCAGGCTGGCTAATGAACTACAAAGCCAGGGTGCACTGGGGTGTGCATGCTGCTGATGGGATGGCCTTGTCCAGTGACACCCTCCTGCTGCCCTGATCTCATACCCAGGAAACACCTGCTCTCACCAGGGGCAGACATCTCTTCATGCTCAGTGGTGCCTCAGCACTGCATGTATGGCCTTGTACCAGCACGTGAGTCTCACCAGAGAAGGTTGCCACATGGTCTTCAGCTGGTTTCCCTCAGCCATAGGACAATGGCAGCTGAGGACAGACTGCTAAATTGCACCTACCACCAATGGCAGCACTCAACTCCTATTGTAAGGTCCTATTTCCACTTGCTTAGACATTAAGAGAGCTTTGGCCATTTCAAACAGTATTTTCCATATCAAACCTTTGTCTAGTGCTGCAGGCTTTCAAGGAAGTCACATCTGATGGATGCAGAAAGGGTCTTCTATTATTACATATACAAGCAATAGCACTTAACGACTACCTAAGAAAGTACCTGCTTGCCTCATTGTGAAGAGCTGCCAGTGTTAGATGGCATAAATCTTACTGAGGTGTGCACAAGCTTCCCGAGAGCAAACCAGGAAATACTGTTCAGTGTCTACTGCCCCGTGGATTAAATAAGGGGGTTACATACAAGCTGCAGAGCAAAGAAAACGGGATCTCTGAGGCACTGGAGAAGAGAAATATTAAGTACATCTGCACAGCTAATAAGAAATCCTGCTCTCATAAACTAGTCTTTCTGCTAGCAAACATTTTTTACAGAGAAATTAATTTATGTTTACCCCAGTCATAACTTAACTAAGAAAAACAAACCTTAACCCTGTTTCTGTAGTGCCCAGCTTCATCGATCCTGTGGCAGAAATGGAACATTTTCTCATCTCTTGAAGGAAGAACAGTTCCAGTACTTCTGCCTGCACGTGACAGAAGCGTTACTGATGCACAAATACATGGCTTCTACCTGACATCAATACTCAGTAAAGCACTATGGATTTCACCTCTTTCATCTGCAAGGCAACTCTCTGAAACAGTATCCACAGATAAGACAGTACAAGAGCTGAGACACAGTAACTTTGAGATTTGCAAACAAAAATCATTTCAATACTTATGAATTTGGATTTCTGTTTGGTTTTTTTATATATATAAACATTTTTGTCTCTGAAATCTAACAATACAACATGTGTACACAAGAAGCATCTAGTAGAGAAAGTAAAACTTAAAGCTAAACACTATCTAAATCTGTGGAACAATCCAAAGCACCCAGTTTCTAATAGTTACAAATGTATTTACCTTTTTAAAGGAACTGCAAAGATGTATCTATAACAAGCCAAGCATCTCTAAGGCAGTAACCAGAAGCCAGCAATGTACCAGGCTCCTTCCTGACAGAAAGTTTTCCAGCCCACGTTGAGGGGCTCTACTGCCTCCAGAGCAGACTGGAGTTTACAAAGAAAATCCCCCAGCACAGCACAGACAAGGGACTTGAGATATCAGTGGTGATAGAAACTTGTGTTCACTTGCAAACCTATCAATCACTTCTGTAAGATTTCTTTCTTCCCCACTCCCCCCCTGTGCAGACAAAAAAATAAGAAAGTTCAAAAAGTCATTTATTGATTTCAACTCATCATTTCTCCCCTCTCATCTTTTGGCTTATTCAAGAAAGGATGGGCCAACTGTAAAGGTTTCTCTTTCCTCTCTGTTTCACAGGTTATTTATTACCTGACATCCTTTTCCATCCCACCAAACAGAAAATGCCTTTTTTTCTTTTTTTCTTTTTTTTTTTTTTATAACCATTCCTAACCATTTCCAATGGCTAAAGACACTCACATGGCTCCCGAGAGCCTGTGCCTCTAGTAGTAGAGTAGTGGCCATGAGCTGACCACCAGATCCCTGGAAGTAACTCTGTCACTGAGTAAATGTAAACAAATACTGTAGGCAGGAGGTGTGGGAAGGGAAGGGACAGTATTACACCTCCAGAGAGGACCTGCCACAACTGCAATTACTGCATTCTCTGCTGCTCCGTCTCCTGGCATCTCCTTTTAAACAGCCAATTCAATCCTCTCTTTCTCCCACCTCCTGAATCTAAGAGTTTGACAGCATTATAATTGAAATAGGTATTCCCTAAATAAAGTATTAGATTTTTTTCTTCCTCCTGGGTGACATTAACTAAAGCAATATCTTTCATTATTATATAATCTCCATCTTTCAGGCAAATTATATGACTCTACAATACAACCTTCAAGCACATGCATGAAATCCTGCAGCCTGGGGATTCCAGCAGGCAGCACAGTTTATTGCCTCTGTTGCTATTGTAACTCTCTATTGCCTAATTAGGCAATTGTCTAATTGCCTATGAAAAGCCCAACATATGTCTCTCATCTTCGTGTGTATCTTCAAACCCGTTTGACCTTCACAAACAACTGCAACCAGCACACCAAAAGCTTTATGCTGGCTTCATTCAGTAATAATTTCCCGAGAAATAGCAGTAAGTTTAATTGCATTCAACGCACGCCCCCCCCCCCCCGCCTTTTTTTTCCTTTTTCTGGAATAAAAGTGCCACTTGAAACAAACAAGAAAAACTAATTCTGAAGAAATAACTTCAAAGAGAACAAATCTTGTTTCAAGAAGAGAGACCTTCACCCATTTGTCAGAAGCATCATCTCTGACGCAGATTCACCGCTAAACTGTTAAAGTTGCAGATGCTCAAAAACACTTCAAAGACTGTTATGAGAACTAAATCTCTACTGTGCCCTTTACCTACTGCAGTACCTAGTTCTACAAATGTATCTCCACATACAATTATTTTTAAATGTTAATTTCTCTGTGTCATGAATAGAGATATGGAAACACTTAAAGCTGTTTCTTTTCCACAAAAAGTGCTATCTGATCTGAGCAAGAACTACTGGATGTGAGGGAGAAGGATTTAGGAACACAGGCTTTTACCGAGGACTAGCAGTGGATAAATTCTAATAAGCTCAACTGCTTTCCATCTTTCCCTTTAACTGAATGAGTTACACAGGGAGACCCAAACAGCCACTCCCATTAGCCATTGTGAAGGCTGGATTTGCAGCCTATGGCCATGATAAAGGTATTCTTCAATCCAGCAAAATCAGACACGCAGCCAAAGAAAGGCAGACTGTACCTATGACAAACTAAACACAATACTGTTTTTCCTTATGCCATGATTGCTGCACTCACCAGAACTGAGATGTAACCTGGCCATCTCAGAAAGCTCTCATGTCACATTTGCACTGCACAGTGAAGTCCTGTGGGAGACATCCAGCTAGTCCTGGAAACAAGCCACTGTGATATTGCATCAGTCTCATTGTACTAGCACACTACTCTTCTTGAGCTCATTATCCTGATTAGTACATGAATTACTAAATTAACTAATGAAAGTTTAAGGAGACTACAGATTATTCTCTTATGCATCTCATCTTCAGTAGAACTGTAGCATTCTGGCACATCAGTAAGCTTTTTAGATGACAACTATACTTGCCTATATTCAGACCAGGATAGTCATGTTTTTTCCCTTTCCTGAATGAGAGCAGATCACCCTGGAGAACCTTAAAACCCAGGACTGTGCTATTACTTTCACTCCCACTGCATGCCTAAGTCTTTCTTGCAACATGGTATGAACTACACAGCTTTACAGTCTGAACAGCTTTTTCAGTCTGAACTTGCCATTTTAGACACCCACAGTGCCTGCAAGTACTGGAACAAAGCTTTCCATCCAGTTTCATCAATCAAAATTATTCATTTCCCCATGAGCTAAACTGCACAGTCAGTCACCGCTGCATAAGAAAGGCTGCCTTGGCAGTTTCTCAAAACCCATCCATACATGCTGAGTTTGAGATGTATCTAATCACCTGAGTCATATGGCATACACATGACTACTTTAGATCTCAAAGCCAGTAGCTCCTATCCTGAATTTCCTGCTGTTTCAATCATTTTTGTTAACCTTAAGAATTAAAGATATCAACAGGTTTTGATTCAGATTCATCCCAGAAGATGTATACAGATGGGGTTATTTGCTCTACCACCTTCTTCAGTTTAGCCTTCTTCTGCATTATGGTATGAAACTAAATGCAATAAACCCCACTATTTCCCTCTCTCTGTCCTATTAGTTAATTAGTAAAGCAGTGAATCCCCCTGGTTCTTATGCTTTAATCTGTGGAGACATCTCCTCTATCTTGACTAAATATTTTTCCAGTTACCATGTTCCATCAACCTTACCACATATTTTGAGCAATGCTTCCTCACGACTATCCCTGAGAAAGGACTGACTCATTTCATTTCTTGATATACTATTGCTTCTTAATCCTTAACAGGCTGAGGTATGTCAAAGAGGACAATCTGTTAATATCTGAAGCATTAGCCCAATTTCCTATTGTGTTATAAAGCAAAGATGCATTATTTGGGAATAAACAATACTCTTCATAAGGTTAGGGGACAAGGAAAGAAACTGACTTGTCCTCCAATTCTGTACTGAGCAGAAAAAATGTTATCTGAGTCTCTTAGGGAGGAACTGTAACACTCTTACTCCCCTGAGTTCTGAGCTTTGTGAAGATCAAAGTTACTGGAATTCTACTTCAATGCAACTTCAAATAAAATAGTTTTAAGTATGACACAGTGTAATTTTTCACAGTTTGCTTAGCTCTATCAGTTTCAGCATAGAATAAAATGAAGAATTTCAGATACAGGAAGGCTGGCCTCACCTCCATTGTTTAACAAGAACTACATATTAAGCCATTTTAGAAGGAAATACATTTACCCAGGTGTGTCAGCAAAATCCACCAGTGCTAAGGAAGCTCCCTAGAGGACAGGATCACTCCCATTTTTATCTCACCTTGAATCTTGATCCACCATCTATTCTATCTAAACACTTGAGAAGACCACCAGACAAGAGGGCTGTGCCAGTAATACACACTATCCTCCCTTTATTTTGTGGACCTGATTTCACTTGATGCAGCCTCTTATAGAGAGGCCTGGCACAGGGCTCTACTGCTCAGAACACAAAGGCAGCAATAATCAAAACCCAGGGCATCAGATTAAAACCAACACCAAATACTCTCTAGTTCTCATCAGTGGGGGGGAACAGTAGAAAAATTAACTAGAACTTCTGGCAAATGGGGACTGCATTTCTAGATGTTACATCCACCAAGCACCATCCATCACACTGGATGTACGTACAAGTCCCACTGCAGTTAGATTCTCACAAAGAAATTGCTTCTTGAGTTCTGCATCTTCCTAAAAACAAGTCTGACATTCACTTTCCTACTCATTCTTGATCACATTAAGAATACCAACTGTTCATGTAAGAAACTACTACTTTCAAACAGCAGATGTTGCTTTCCGAGCAGCCCCTTGCCATGGTATCAATTGCTTAATTCAATAGGAAGAACAAGAGCTGATACAGCCACTCCAGGGCTACATTTAGGGTGATTTAAGCCAATCTTGCACAAAACCAATTTGAAAGTCCTTTCAGTAGGGTTTTCTTGCTCCAGCATGAAACTCACACTAGTTCTCCTTCTACCTCCAAATTCATGAGTAAACAGTGCCTATTTCCAGCTCAAGAAAACATGAGAAAGTTTTCCTCTGCAATAAAACACTCAGGTACTCTGGCAACCTTGTAATACTGCAAGAGGGAAAACAGACCACCCACACATTAAAGCTCTACAAAGTTTCTCTGGGAGATGTTGATTCCGTCTTTTGCTTAACAGATCAGATCTCTGAGGTTTTACAAAGTAGAAATACCTATCCTCATTGTGACAGTTCATTTGCTTTAGTAGACATATAAAACTATAGGAGACAGAGGTCAGCAGTTAAAAGTATATCACAGTTTTAAATGATGGCAAGAAAGATATTCTGATATCTCACATAAATGACTCCATATGTTCTTCTGAAAAGAAAGTCTTCTGAATGCAGTCAATAATATCCAAAATTAGATGCACTGTATCTGGCATATGGAAAGGGAAAGGTAAGCAAAATACACAAAAGATTTTACTTGTGGTACTGACAAATAAAATACATCAATAAATTCACAGATCTTTCAGCAGCCATTGAAATTGCTCCATGTCATCATCAACACTTGTCAGCACCCTATCTCTCAACCCACAGAAACTGCCATGACAGAAAATAACTACTCTGAACTACCCCAGCAATGTTATTCTTTATCACTGTCCTGGTTTGAGTTAGAACAGAACTCATTCTGTTCAGTGATTTCACTTTTCAGCTCAGTTCTCCTAACTAACTTCACTGTCTGAAGTCAGCAGCCTGTTTTCACAGGCAGTGTCTGCTGCTGGCAGTGATAACACCCCGTGCTTAGAGTGACTACCAAGGGTTGGTGTGCAGACCAAGGCCACTGCTGGATCTTGTGTACCACTGTCAGGTGCAGAAGGCAAAAGCCTGCACCTGCAGGGAGGAGTGGACAGGACAGGTGACCCTAAACTGAACCAGCAGGGTATTCCATCCCATTTAAGTCATATTCAGTATAAAGCATCTGTTACAGGACTAGCAGATGTCCCTGACTCTAAACCTTGACAAACGTGATCTTATAAGACTGTGGACAAAAAAACTAAGCTACTCTTAACAGAGGCTTGTCAAAAATATCAGTTCAATATATTTATTGTTACTATTAATTGAATTTAAAAAAAACAAAACCAAACCTGTATTTCAGTGATTTGTTAGATTTTCCAATAAAAAAATACAAAACAACATTGCAAATTTCAAATATTTGATGTTGTTACTCAAGAAATAGAAGACTTGTCAAGTCATTAGTTATTTAAGATCCAGTCAGAACAATCACCCATGCATGAATCCCATCTTTTTCTCTTGAATTTGGTCTCCTGCGAACTCTGCCAGGTTTATGGAAGGAATATACTGGACCTTATACATAAGCTGCCACAGAGCATCTTCAGATACAAAGCAGAACATGCACATGAACACGAGCAACAGTTACCCTGTTCTAATTAGTAATCTTAGAGCATTCCCTGCTACCATCCATCTCAGGCATACATAATTCCCTACTGTGTGTTCATATTTTGCAAATATATTTGAAGTTATAAGGAATTGAAATTGCAAATTCAGAAGGAAGGGCTTGTTTGATCTTAGACCAATACTTGAAGAAATGCAAATATGTTACAATTTCACATGACTGTAGTTCAGCACCAAACTAAAATATAACAGAATTTGTCCCTCTCCTCTGAACTTAGTAATTTATGCCTGAGAAAGACAGAAATGTTTGTAACTGTATAGTAAGAGAAGTTGCACAAACCTGACTTTGGACATGCTGCAGTCTATAATCAGAATGGTGTCATTTTGGCAATTACTTTGGGACAAAGGTTAGGACAGCTATAATGAAGTTTCTTGGTGACATGAAGCTGGAAGGAACTGTCAGCAGAGAAGGATTACAACTTGATCTATGGAGAACTGTGGTGATGCTGAGGATTAGAATAAGAGAGGTAAAAGTAAGTAGAACAATACTAAACACTGAAGGACCCTCTGTAACAGGACAAAAACTTTTCACCTGGGAACAATGGATATTAATGTATCTATATATAAAAGATAATAATGAATGTTCAGAAAGTCAAACAGGAGCATAGTGTGCATCAGGGAAATTTTGCTCAGTAGAGAAAAGGAAGTAGTAACACGACTCAAAGTATTGTATGAGACTGGTATATAAAAATACCATGTACCATTCTTGTCCATTTTGTTCCAGAAAGAGTAGTTCACCCTGTAACAGGTGCAAGAAGTGTTACTAGAACCATCACAGGTGGAAAGGAGGGAGTCCTGCCAGAAACGAGAAGTGCTGGTTTTCTTTACGTGAAAGAGCTATGTTAACTTTTACAGGCTCAGATGAACAGTGGCTATCTAAACTACAAAAAGACTGTGGTGCAAGAACAAAGATGAATAATGATACCAGAATAAAAAATTTCAGCTGAAAATAAGAAGAATTTTCTAAACATCAGAAGCAATATTGTTTGGTAACAAGCTTCAGAAGGAATGCAAAAGAAAACAAAACCTAGCTAGTTTTAAAATGCTTTTTAAATGGATAATAGGAGGTAGTTGCTTACAGTAGCAGGGGCTTGGATCATAGGGTCCTTCTCTTCTGTATTTCCTAGCTTTGATTTCTGTATTACACAGCTCACAACTCTAGCTCTGCTCAAGAGAAAGAAAAGAGCACTTGGTATTTCTTCAGGTAGCGTTCTGCAATCTTCTCCCTGCAGTTTGGCAGCCTTGACAGCCTAGCTGATATTAGCCTTGTGTAGCTGGTGTCCATAGAAGTGTCCTCAGACACAGCATTTCTGAATAAACATGCAACCTTTATTTGTTTATGGATTCATGCATATTCTTAGAGGAAAATACAAGGGCAAGGATTGCAACTGCTGGGCAACACCCACCCCCATCAATTCCTTCCATCATCTCATCTTGTTGCCAGAGTGTGCAATTTGGGATCAAAAACTCTCCAAAAGGAGGTTAAGCTTTCAAAGCAACCCTGGAGGCACAGAGAACATGAAGGAGAAAGTGCACTGAAGCAAGATACCCAAGAACAGTGCTCTGCCCTTAGCTCACATTCCTAGAGCTGCATCTTGCTCATCTGCTCAGTACATTATCTTAAAAACACCTCTGTGTAGTTTCAAACCTATTTGCAACTTCATCCATTAAAAAAATTAGTGGTCTATGATTAGAAAAAAAACAAACCAAACCAAACATTTCTCAAGAAAGAGGGGAGAGTTTTCACCTCAGCTAATTGTAGGAGTTTAACGTCGTGCACCCAATAGTTGCAATATTATTACTGTTGCCAACTGTGTTCACAGCTCACTGCACCAGTCACATGTCTAAACTGACAGAGCAGGGTTTAAGCACAAGACCATCCCCCACATTAAACCCAGTTGTTCACCTTACAGTTCAAACAACAGAGGCATCAACTGGTACAAAATGCACCACAGAGCCACAGCTACTGGAGAGCTAGACACACTACTCGTCCTTTCAATAAAACCTACTTCAGATGCTTCCAAAACATTTACCACCATTTTTTTCCTCTCTCTAACTTACACTTCCTCTTTGTTCTCTTTAATCTGTAGCAAAGGATGTAAGGTGATCTGCTTTTAAAAAAAAAATAACCTCCTGTAACATGAAAATATTATGAGCTAGACCATTTCTAATAATTTGGCCTAATCCACAAATAGGGGAACTGCCTTTCTTCACTGTGGACTTCTGGCAAACAGCAGCTTCTGCACCTTTGCTGATGGCCAGTATCCCCACCAGAGAGGTGGAACGTTTCCTCATACCTGGCACCTCATTTATGCCACTGAAAATATAAATCGTATTTGGAAGAGGTTCATCATCAGATTTTTTTTTTTTTTTGCTTGCTAGTAACTCTCCATTCTTGACAACACAAGAACTAACAAAGTGAAAAAAATACCCTTGTGTTTTCAGCAAATAGTGCTGCATCATCTTGAAGTTTCGGCTGAACTCTAAAATTCAAGTGTAAGAGAAAGTCAACAACTTCTAAACAGGCAGGTTTGCTGATATGTGCTATTAAAAGCTGCTTATTTTGCTCCAACTCAGATAATGCCAAAAGAGTAGGTTTGATTATTTTCAGAATCTTTCCAGTAATTACACATCCAGAACCACCACAGTGTGGCTTACTATTCAAAAACAAACAGCTTAGCCCATATGCTTATCGAAAGGGAAAATAAAGGTAAGCTATTTTAAACAACATACCAAAACTATCCAGTAGTAGAGGCATATATATAGAATGTGGGTTGTCTGCCCAATCTCAAGTCTCTAATCATGTTCTCCTCTACTGAACTGTTGCCACAAAAATTCCTAAAATGTCAACAGCTCTAACATACAGGAAAACATTTGAAACAAAACATCTTAACCACAGCATTGCAATGGTTCTTGGCATTTGGGGAAGACACATAGGACAGAAGAGTGTTTTCACTCTTAGGTTTATGCTGTAAATGCTTCCAGTAAGCTACTGCTTGATGCATGTATTTCCATACAATGTACTAAAAAAATGTCTTGCACCTACAAAGTTCAAAAGACAAAGACAGTGTTCCCAAGGAATGTGGCAGTGCTCAAATCAATGTTTGCTGCAGTTGGTTTTCAATAGATCTAAACAACATCTCCAAAACCTAACCCAGTTTTTCTAATCTCCAGTTTTTCTAAAGACCATTCTCCAAGTTCTGCAGAATGGGCTCGGTCATTTAACATAACCAATTTTCTGAATTTCAAATTTCCAGTTTTATTATCCTCACAAAAAACAAAACAAAACAAAACAGAACAAACCAGCAAACATTTACTTCTCCATTCAAATGTTAACACAATTTGAAGCAGCATGATGAAAACAGCTAGGACAGATGGGATCTGGTATCATAATCAAGGCCAGAGTGTCCCTTTTGGCTGCAAGAGATTTTATTATTTTTTTTTTTTAGATTCACAAGTGTAGCCTCCCAACATTTACATTTAAAGACAAAGACAAGATTAAAGAAAAACATAAGTAATAGCAGTTTACATATTCTTAATTTATCCAATACATAGTTTATTTCTGTATGTCTCAAAGTAAACCATCAAATTTGTTTAGTTTATCAGTTTGCCACTAGTAACTCCATGACTTAGGATGGGAAGAGAGGACACTTGCCTATGGGTGTGACTCAAGATTGGTGCAGGCATCCAGGTGCTGCACGAAATCGCACCCGCTTCAGCTTCCGCACCCCCACGGCCTTGCTCACAGCTTCTAGATTCACTGCAGTATACAACAACTTGTTTTAACAAACCCCAAATATAAGCTAAGGAAGAGCTACAGGATACCAGTCCAAATATAGTCAATGCCATTGTGAAAAGTACTGGATGGCCATCTAGCCCCTCAGTAAGAGCCCAGAGCTGACTGGGAACCTTATAAAGGGAGGTTTATGCTTTTTGAAGAAGGCCAGGATTTTGTATGGAGCTTAGGCCTCCTCTTGGTAATACTGACCTAAGACCTTCTGGTCAATAAGCCACAAAGCCCTTGTGTGTTTACTCCCACAGCCTTCAAGCCGTTTTCAATGTTGATGGTAGCACTCAACAGTGTAAGAGCTCCATGAAACCTACAATGGCATCTCCTGTCATTCTGCAACAGTCAGCATAGCTGATTCAGCACTCATCCAACTAGTATTAGTCAGCTAATATAATTCAATATTTTAACAGATAATACTGACTACAAATCATAAGCACTACCAAAATCTAGTAAATCTAGATTTTATTAAATCTCAAACTAGTAAATCACCACCACTACCAAAAAAATCCCAGCGCTGACAGAGTGAACTTCCCCACTGGAGTACCCCAAGGGACTTCCTTCGCATTCCTTCACACCCTCCATTCCACTTCTAGTTCTACAGGACGCATTCACCAGCCAGAATGACCAGGACAGAGTCTGCAATTACCAGAAGACAGTGCTACAGCATGTACAAAACAATATTCTCTTGCATCTGCTCTCTTTATTTTGTTTTTTAAACATTTGTAATTTTTTCCAGCTGTTTGGTATTACTAGAAGCTTTAATACAGAAATCTGTATTATATTCCTGGTATCATTTTGCAAAACTAAAGAATTTTTTAATTTGTCAAAGATGTGCCTATCTCAGGAGTCATCAGATTTCCAGAATGTCAGAAGAAAACAACTGAATGCACCAATTACTACAATCCCAGAACTCTGAAGCAACAGAAAAAAAACCAAACTGTAAACTAAAATATGAATAAAGCTAAACTGCTACATTTTCTGAGAAACCTTCAAAGATTTTTCTTGCTACTGCCAATGTTCTCTGTTTTCTTCAGCCTTGCCTGTGTGCCATTGCCACCACTACACTTGCCAACATTTTTCAATGCTTTTCACAGAAAATTAAGCAAATGCAACTACAATAAAAAGAAAAAAAATAAAAGTGTCTCACCTTTGTTCTTCAGAGAAGCACCTTCTGTATTTATGGAATATATCTCACATGAGCTATAAAACTAAAAAGAAATTAATAGTTTTTTCCATAATTGGTTATTTTTTCCACTCTCTTTCTAAACTGAGAGACACTGCAAAAACAATGTTATTGCAACCACCAAAGATGTTGTTATTTAAGTTTACTTTTGAGTATTCATTTTGTCCCAACCTACCTAATATGACCATACAAGAATCACTTAGGACACCATCACTGGAAATACACTTGCAATTAAGTATATTAATCTATCATAATGTTCTCAGAAGCTGCTACTAAACTCAGATGATTATTTTGTCATGTCCTTTAAAAGATTTGTTATCATGGGCCCTGTTAGTACTATTTATCCATCTATTGGGGAACATTTATATTGGTACATCAGACAAACTGTGTTCAAAACTCAGTGATGAGGACCACTATTCTGACTAGAGGATGTGCCATGGTGAGGCGAGATAGCATTATAGAATCATTCATAGAATCATAGAAACCTTGTGGTTGGAAAAGACCTCTACGATCAAGTCCAACATGTAATGGAACCCAGGGCAGGGAAGTGAGGGACAGCAGCAAAGTGTCAGTGAAGGAGCAAACAGGCAAATCCCGGCTGCATGTTAGCGTCTTTGTCAAAAACCAATGTAAAACATTATTCTGTATGCCTGACAACAGCAGCACCCAAGTTTCTAAAAACAGCAACTAAGTTGCAGTTTTCCTGCCCTTGAAAATTACCAGGTTTTATGCTGGAAACAAAACACCATATGCTCCTGGGAGGAGTAAATCCTACTCCCCCATTAAATCAGAACTTGGTAACATGAACCCAAAAAGCAAGTTACCTCTTTGGAAATTAAGACAATATACACATTTGTTTCCTGCATGACAAATTATATTCATGATACCTAGAAAATGCCAGTGTTACACACCACCTAAGACACAGCACACTGGCTAAAGCGTAATAAACAGGAAATAAATGCTCTTTTGGCTTGGAGCACAAGAAGCATTAAGCTTATTTTTGTAGTGTTCAAAAGTAAGCATATCCTGTGTCATCTGGAACAAAACACACTATTGCAATGAAGACAAAATGCTGTCACATCTCAGCAGCAACTGATGGACATAATCCTAAAAAAAGAAACCAAACAAACAAAAAAACAACTTGGAGTCACTTAAAAGCAGTCATTGGAAGTCAGATTTTATGGTAGTATTGCATTTATATTCCCTAGAGGATGGTTAGTCAAGAGTTTCTAGTTTGTAAAACCTTCCTTCTGTAGGGCAAGCTTTAAGTACCTTTCAATGAGCTACGGAGAGGTATTTGGCACACCACAGTGCACACTAAGAGGTGAATGAATGTGTATCTTCATATTTGCCATTCTTGATACTCACAACTTCATTTTTTTTTCCCATAGTGCCATTTCCCTAATTTTAGTCACAACTTTCTCTGTTGTTTTACATCTGATACATGTATTCAGCTGCGGTGTCAAGTGAAACATGACACACACTATTTGCTACTTCACAAAGGGGTCACACTTCACAACAAAGAATCCCACCAAGTAGAAGGATTTTATTCGTCCACGGCCTTCTATTTCTAGGTGATATTCCTCATAATCCAGGTGAATCAGGCATAAGGTCTTTTCGTCCAACATGCACTCACCATGCAGTTTAAGAGATGCTGCTTGCAGAATACTGGACCTATAATTACTATCAGATAAACACCTACTGTCACATAAATGTTTAAGAAATGCTAGAAGCATAAAGGTAAGACCAAAATAAACAAACACAGGATGAAGTTACTCCTTAAACAAAAATATTAATTGTTGGCTTTTGTTTATTTGGTCAAGAAATCTTTATTCCTATGGATCACCTAGAAAATCTTATTTACATATGTAAAATCATCCCAAAACATATAATTCTAGCCTGAAACCAAACACCAGAGGAGACGAGGCAGGCGCTGCTGCCTTTGAGCTATGCTATTTTTCAGAGTGCAGCTGTTCCCTCTCTTGGTTCTATTTGTACATTAGCTGGAAGCTACAGCTGGCTGCATTCTTCTGAGAGAGAGAAGGATTTTGATGCAAGTCCAACAGTAAGCAGTGGTTATTTGTTCTCTTTAGATTGTGGGGTTTTCTTAACTGTTAGTAGTAAATGTCAGGCTATGTGATGACAATTACAATGTATTTCAAAATTTATAGACCATACTGATACTCACTTTCAGAAAGCCAGATTCAGATGCATACCCAAATTATTTCCTTAAGAAAAATGCAAAAAAGAGATACTCAGAAATTCCTGCAAATTCAAACATTCCTCTTTGAAGCTTAAAACACTGCTAACCTTCTGAAATACCGACTGACTCCTGGTTGTTTCTAGATATCTGTTCATGGGGTGCAGGAAATGGCACACTGACAGAAGTAATCTTGTAACTTAAAAGTATTTCCCTCCTATAGCTAAAAAAGGCCCATTCTTTGGAAATTATTGTCTATCAAAGTTTGCATTCAAGAAGTTTACTTTGTATTTAAAAACAATAAATGTTGTTTGTCTCTTAGACTGTTTCCTCTTTCTGGTCTCAAACATTCTTTTTAAGGAATCTGTGCTGGGATTTTAGTGTTGATTTCTGATAGGCACTGCTTTTGAAACCCTGCTCTGATTATCTGGATTTGTAATCTCAGAATTTTTCCTTTAGTTAGTAGGGAAATTACAATGCAACTGAGGCACAACAACAAAAATTAATCTCCCACATGTAAGAACGGGAAAGCCCATAGTCATTCTTCTAAATAGTAAACCTAAGTCACAGTGTAAGATATTGCATGCATTTTAAGAAGATAAATTTTAATTTCCAATGAAACTTCAGCAGGAATTCTATGTGCTGTTGCTTATATCCCTGCCTTTCCAAGAAAAGGTAGGCTGGAAGCGCAAAGACAGTGGATGAGGAAATGCTGGCTGCCAGCATACCATAAAGTTGCCTTCTCACAAAGGGCTGAGAAAAAACTCTTATCCAAAGGTTACTTAAGGGAAATTTCCTACTTCTTGCTACAGCGCGTACAGTTCCACAGAGCAACAAAGTGTAGCTTTGTAAAAACAGTGTATGAGTCTAGCATAATAAAGTAGGACTGAATATTCATTTAATAGTATTAATGATTGTATTCCCAAGTCTCTTTATTGCCACTGTTTATCCCTCTGAGTAGAGATTCATCAGCTTTACATGGACCACTGGGCAGTGGTGCAGCAAGTGCCCCTTCCCTCTCAAGACCACCTTCTCACCTGGCTCATGCTTGCAGTTTGGGCGCTAGCATTCAACAACATCATCATTTGAGTCCGATTTACATAGAAGAGTCAGCTGAAATGACAACGAAACAGCAGAAAAGCTTTTCATTTCTTTTTTAAGGCAAGCCACCACACTAAATTAAACAGCTCTTTTACATGGCCTACAACTAACAGGGCGCGTCCCCGCTGCCAGAATGACTGAAGTGTTTGCCAGTTTTAAGGGACAATTACATGTGTCTGTTCTCGTTTTATCTACTCAAGTTATTAAAATTCTAACAAACATGTACAGTTCCACAAAGACCACAAGTCATCTTTTAAGTATGTAATCCCTTTCATTTCCCTTTCTTTCCTAGATTTGAGGTGGTATTTTTTTTTCAGCAGTGTCCTTCACCTCTCATCCACTGGTGGTTCAGTAGCAGGCTCCAAGTTCAAGGCTGTTAGCTGGACTGTCCTTTTCCTTAACTCATATGTTCAGTGCTTCAGGCAATTAGTAGGCAACCCAGTGGGGAAAGCTACAAAGAATAAAGGAAGAAAGCAAGGCCTTTTGAAAGAGCAAAGTACTTGGTGTCTCTTTAAATGGAGAACATCACAAGAAAGACTTCTATGATCTATTAAGACATTTGAGGAAATGGAAGTGAGGAAAAAAGAAGAAAAATTAAATGCAATTATACACATCAATTCTATAATCTGAATTATTCCAATGAATTGCCAACTTGCAACATCACTGCATCCGTTGAACCTCTGCAAAGATATTCGAGCCTGCCCTGATGAAACAGCACCTATCCTTTCAGTCTTGACACTTTAAAGGTTGCCTTTAAAACTTCCTCAGTATCTCTTCAGCTCTTATGCAATTAACTAGATCCAATTAACATAGACAGTTACAGAAAGACTGTAGGAAAAAGCATGCAAAGGTACTCCGTTTGCTCTTCTTCACTTTAGGAAACAGAAAGAATGCTGAAAAAACAAACAAAAAAACAACAAACCCACAAACAAACAAAACCCCACCAAAAAAAAGAACATAAAAATTCCTTCAGATAGGAATGCTTACCGGTGCCAAATATGAATATCATGTGTGTGAAGGAAAATCTCAGAATATTACTGGTCATCTCAGTAAATAAATTAATATGATAGCAATTCTGCTTTCAATTCACATCTAATTTTAAAGTAAGCTTGCTATCTTTTTTTTTAAATTAAACTAAAATTGGAAAAATTATTTGTTTTCTTTTGTCTCAAACTTCAAGACTCCCATCCTTGGCACAGTCATCTGACTTAGATCCAACTTGCCAGAGGTATCAATTTCATTGAAACAGACCTGCTTCAATACTTCTCTCTTGAAAGAATTAGACCATGCCTTTGCAAGATAGAATCACACTGGAGTCAGAGAAACAAAAAACAAACAGGCTAGATTCTGTCTGACTTCGGCTAGGAGACTGAAGCATCATATCTTTTGAAGTTAATACATCCTAGAGGCACAATGAATTTACTGTACTACTTCCCCATTCCCAGAAATTGCTCTCTTACTGACCCAAGAGGAAAAACATACAAAATAAGAAGGGGAAAAGTGATCACTTTAAAGGTGGTGAATGATAACTGAAATCACTAAGGAGCATTCCCTTCTGAACACGATTATATACATCCTGTCTTGGATTTCCTATCCATTCTCTTTTTTTCCCCCCACACTGGGACACATGCATTATCTAAGATTCTTTTTTTTGGAAAAATCTTAATTTGTAGAATATACAGAGAAGCAAATCAAACCGCATTTCTACATGTTTTCAGCTACACTAAATTGTAGGTCTGAATTTTTCTATTTTTATTCCTAAGCTTGAATCCAACTGAATATTTAACTGTGTGCAAAACATAAACCCAAGTTTAAAGTCACTACTTAACTTCTCTCCTTAATTGTTCCCTATGTTCTTTGAAAATGACATGATGCAAGATGATAGGTAGACTTCACACAGACAGTAAAAGAAACCCATGTAAAGAACACCTTGATCGAGAAGATTTTGCAGCAGCATATTCCATCTTCTAGATTAAAAGAATGAGCAGTACTGAAAGTATCTAAAGTTAAGTAGTTATCAGTCCAGTAGTCTGTCTTTCCCTTTACAAGACTAAAATTATATTTTTTCTATGTTCAACTAATTCCTAGAAAAAAATTTCCCAGAGTCCTGAAAAAAAATTCAAGTCTTAGAAGCAATTCTTGAATGTGAGATGCAGTTTCAACATATCAATCTCTTTTAGGTTGAGACTGATTACTGGGACTCAAGCTCTGTTCCTAGACCTGATGCTAATCAGCAACACGTCTATTGTGTCCATCTTGCTTAATGCATGCGCACGTTAGAGTCTAAACAGCTCCATCTAATTCTTTATATCCATTCCTTATTCATTTTTACCTAAAAGGCAGGACACAAATCCTGATAATTTGCAAGGCAAAGAAGAAAACAAGGTTTAAACAATGTATTACACATACTTTAGCTTTGTGTTGTGCATGAACAGCAGAATCCTTTTCACACTGATTAAACTAGAATATGATTTCTCTTTTATATATATACTCATACACATGGGTTATTGGTCTCGTTTTTCCCAGAAGCAGATTATCTTATTTCTATTACAGAAGTCATCCTGTAACCCAGCATCTAAGCCTTGCACCACCTCTACACTCAAAAAAATGTAGGAAAAAAATTGCTATTGAAGAAACAAATCTAGCAGAACCTCCTCCTAAAAAAGATAATATGGCACTACAGACTGAACGCCAAATAAAACAAACTGAAGATAGAGTTGCATAAATAAAATAATATTAAATAATGAAATGTAAATTCTAAGAAATTCCAATATATACCAGTATAATCAACTTACTTTGGTCACACACTCTATGCTTTCTAGCTAAAGAAAACAAATATCAGGACCTACTGAACTGTAATTCTCAGCAGGAACCTAATTTTTGTGTCACAGAAAGACTCAAGCTCATAAGACTCACATAAGAACCACTAATGCAAACTCTGACTTTTCAATTGCCTAATACAAACTTTCTCAAATCTAAAATCCTTTTCCTTCCAGGATTTTTAAGCTGGTAAAGCCATTTTTTATTTTCTTTTCAGAAAAATTGCAATGTGTTCTAAAGCACACAAAAGATCGTTTCACAAGTTTATACTTTCTATAAACTGTTCTTTGTGAACCACAAAGTAGTACAGCTGCCAGAGTCAGAATACATTAAGTCTTTCATTTTAAGTGCTAGCATCACTTTGTTATGTCCCAAAACACAGTGAAGGAAGGAAAGAGAAACAATGCTTATAATTTTCTTCTTCCTTGTTCTTCCCTGCAACCTTTTTTCCCAGTTGAGCAGGACCATTTGCCAAACTCTTGGTGTGACCGGCACAGTATTACAAGCCTCCGTGCGGTAAGGCCAAATGCAAGATAAAGGCTTGTACTAAGGAAACTACCTTGTCATGTAGCATCAGGAACTAGAAATCCTCGGATCTGCTCTCCACAAACCATTCCCTGCACCAGCACACCACTAAAAAAATAAAGGGATTTATTGAAAATAGGAGAGATACCTGGCCAGTGAGCAGGACTCGGCGTAGTCAGAGATCAGGATTGTAAATGGCCTAGAGCAGGGGTGTTTAGAGAAAAAAAAAGAGAATATAAACTGTACTTAAAATATTATTTATAGAGTATGAGGAAGGAAATATTTTTAACTACAGACATATTGCAACTTAATAGCTAAACCTGACATTTTTAACTCGAACTTAACTACATATTGAATCACTGTGGGTTTTATTTTCTTTGATACTGACCATATTCATAAATGAATAGTTAGAGACCATCACATTTATTTCTTATAGAACTGAAATTTCAAGCTTGAAAGAGGATGCAGAGTACTCCACCTGAAAACAGGTAATTTTTATACTTTCTTAGACAAAACATAATGTTGCAAGAGTGAAGTGCAACTGATCTGCATTGAAGTTCTGTAACTACTTTGTGCTCATGAGACAGTAATGATTCTGTTAGAATTAGAAAACAACTTCTCTGGTCATTTTTCTCATACAATGTAACTGTTACCTCAGAATTAAGGAAATCTGTGAATGTAAAATTTTAGCCAAAAATAGCCAGAGGGCCTAACAGATGGATAAAATTTGCCTGAGCCTTTCATGAACTCTCTCATATTTTGAGCTCCCTCATATTAAAAATATTTCTATCTTCAGAATAAATAATTTAATGAAACATTTCTGAAGCTGACCATACAGCTTTTAAGCTGCACTGGCTACATAAAGCAGCTGTTTTAATATCTGCCCATGCCACAAATGCAACTTTTTCCACCCACAGCAGAGGCTTTGGTGAGCATATTCCACAGAGGTGTTGAAGACAGCTGCAGAAAACAGCAAGAAATACTTTTGAGTGGGAACGGGCTCCTTAACATATCATTTACCACTTACCTGCTCCCCCACTACTATTTCCGTCTCTTGCAGGCTCATTTTAAGCATAACACATTAAAAGGTATGCTGTTCTAGATTAAATCAGGAAACTTTTACCCAGAAACCTGTCCTTCCCTCACCCCACTTTTTCCTCCCCCAGCTATCACTCCCTCCCACATGGTTCCCTGTCATTTTCTGAGTCCTGAGCCTGATGTACAGCTCTGCAGTAGAAGGTATCCCTGTCGATGGGAACAGGGCAAAGAAAGATTCTAAAAAATTGCCACTCGCAGACAGGAAAATGCAAGTTTCCATACCTATATTGGATGCACATACTGGATGCTCTGATAAGTAAAAGCTGCTTCAGTTTGGTAGATCTGGTTTCACACTTGAACCATCCTCAGAAGCCCCATCAGAAAAACAACTTCACTCCTTTACAAGAACATTGTGCAGATATGAGCCTCACAGATCGTAGAAACTCAAATCATCCCAGCCAGGAGAGGCAGGTAAGTGCTGAGATGAGTGCAAGTAGCAGAGTTTTCATGTTGGTCAGCATCAGTGTTTTGTTGGAAATGCTGCACATGTTTCCAGGAAAACCCTTATCCTTCCAAGGATTCAGGGAACCACGGCCCTATTCTTGATAGGGATATTGATCAGCTAAATGACCCCAAGTAAAGCATGTGGCCCCTCTGTGTCCTTTACAGAATACTAAAAAAGAAGTTCATATTTACCTTCCTCTTTGATGTGCCAGATGGAAACTGCTTGACAAGGATAAAAAACAAAGTTGTACTCTCAGTAGTGGCACAGAAAGAAGAGGAAGCAAGCAGGACACTTAGCTTCTTTTGCAGAAGATGGAGGGATTTCTTGGCCTATGACATCTGACAGGGAAATTCCAAGCCTGCTTTTTTTTTTTTTTTTTTTTCATTTTGGTAAGGAATCAATTTATCATTGATACAGTATTTCCAAACAAATGCCTTCAACTACAGAGCAGGGTAGTACAAATAAATCCACTATATAGGCACAGTTCTTACCTCAGGAATAGTTGAGTCCATGCCCCCTCACAGTTTTAAAATAGTCAGTAGCATCTTTCAGAATCTCATTTCCCTCTTGTGGTAAGCACGGACAGCACATAAACCAGCACCAAGCCCAGAAGCACAGCACAAAGAAATGGGGCAGGAAGTGTACCAGCCCATTGGGATCCCCCCTGGATAAAACCCACTGGATCCTCCACTGCCACTAAACACTCCCACGCTGGCCTGAAATGCCCCATCTTTGAGCCACCAGAGTGTGGCAGTGCCAGCAATGGTACCGCAACAACTTACATAATGAACTTACTGCATGCAGCTCACTGAACTCCTCAGCACCATAAGAAGATCCAGTTATTGTCAACCTCAGGCGTATTTGAGCTGAGATCAGAAGGTGAAAGCCAGTACACGCTATTTAAAAATCTTTCAGCTTCTAATGTTCATAACAAAAATGTTCCAGAGGGGGGAAAAAACTGAAGCTGTCAGCTGTTTCTATGTAGCATAGTGCAAAAAACAGATGACTGCCAAGCCATACAGAATCCCAGAGCTTTGCCAATATTTGTCTCGTCGATTAGATGAGACAAATATCAGATTCAAAACTAGGGAGGGGAAAATGCAACAAGCTTAATAGAGTATGGCTGTTTATCAGAAGATTAAATAAAATCAAATTCATGCTGAATTTGACTGACTACCCAGAAGACTATTCTTGAATGGATAAAATTGAGTGATCGGTTTTGCTCATTATTAGTGAGGCAACGTAGAGAGCTTGCAGTAGGAGAAAAGAAGTTACTACTACAGCTTGCATTTCACCACACTTCCGAGAACAGCTACTTCACATGCAAGACAGTGGTAATATTGTCTAGCTCCTAACATAACTTCCATCAGCTCAGAAGTGATTTAAGAAACAAATCTGCAACAGAAGGACAATATGCAAGTACATGGTATTCTCCCTCTTACATGTGCTGAAAGAGACCTCCTAAGAATCCCCTACTTAACAAAGGGTTTCCCTCACACACTGACAAATCCTGTTCCCTTGTTTAGAAGGTGAGGAGGCCACACCTGGAGTACTCTGTGTCCAGTTCTGGGCTCCTCGGTACAAGAGACACGGACATACTGGAAAGAGTCAAGCAAAGGGCCACAAAGATGACGAAGGGACTGGAGCACCTCACATATGAGGAACAGCTGAGAGAGCTGGGACTGTTCAGCCTGGAGATAAGAAGGCCTAGAGGGATCTTATCAAGGTACGTAAATACCTGAAGGGAGAAAGCAGCAGAGCCAGGCTCTTTTCAGTGGTGCCCAGTGACAGGGCCAGAGGCAATGGACACAAACTGAAACACCAGAGGTTCCCTCTGAACATCAGGAAACACTTTTTTACTGTGAGAGTGACCAAGCGCTGGCACAGGTTGCCCAAGGAGGTTGTGGCTTCCCCAATCTTAAAGGTATTAAAAAAATACCAGGACATGGTCCTGGGCAACAAGCCCTAGGTAGCCCTGCTTGAGCACAGGGGTTGGACTAACTGACCTCCAGAGGTCACTTCCAAGCTCAACCATTCTGTGCAAGTGGCTGAAAATCATTTAGGTCTGTCAGAAAACTAAACTGGTTGTGAAATACTCACCAGTCAGAGGATGTGTATCCACAGGATACAGGATCTACTTGTTTTTTATAAAACAAATTTCTCTTTCATCCCAAATTGCCTCTTGTTTGAACATTTCCTTGGCCAGTAAGTGGCAATACATCCTCAGATTGCTGCTCTCAAGTCTCTTCCACTCCATGCCTGTTCCTACTGGTAGCCAATACATTTGCTGCTATTCACTTACATATACAGCTACCTCTATGTGCCTGTTGTAGATGCAGTTATGACCAAACTGACACAACTTTAAAAAAACAAGCAAACAACAAAACAAGACAACACACACACACACAAACCTCAACCAACCACAGGTGCTAGGGTTTAGGCCCTGATATTTTGTTATTCATCCTAATTTACTTATTGTATCTCGTAACAGGCGACACAAAAGAAATCTGTACATTTGTGTGGGCAGCTCTGCTAGGAAAGAACAATCAGCTGCAGATATGAAAGGAACTGAGAAGTCAGCAATTTCACAGCCTTTGCATTACAATATCTGCTGCAACATTTCAGATTATATCAAAGCTGTTGTCACACACCCTTTTCATAGAACTGCAAGACTTAGGGAGAAAAAATCATGGCATCAAATGCACATATCAAGCTGGGATAGATATTCCCTGCAGTGCTATTTCTTTCCAGTGCTTTGTGTAGTCTTTATTTTCAGGCATCCTAAGCACTCATGTTTCAATGACCCACTGACAAGAAGTTACTTATCCCTCTGAAAATCTTGCTAGCCTAACTTCCAGGCTCCTCTCTTCCCTGCACCTCCTCCTCTTTGGAAACCTTCTGCTGGTCATTAACCAGCTTTTCTAAGAATAAGTATCCTGATGACCCAGATTCTTTCCACCAAACTTCAAGTATTTCTCTGTGCACAATTCAGGGACTCCGCTGTCATAAAGACACAGGTTGTCTGAGTTGATCTTTGGAGATACCTCCGCCTCTCCCTGTTGACTTCAGAGGGAACCTCTCAAAGGAGGAGTCAGGGTCGTACAGACAAACCACAGGTGGTCTAAATGTTGTGTAACTTTTTTCTGATCAGCAAGCTACCTGTCTGTCCCCTCTTCCCCGGACCTAAAATCTCCTCTTGACATTATACTGCCCAATCTGAATGCAATTTCTACCTGTAATTTCATCAAACTTGTACAGAAGAGGTCCCCTGACATCCCAGATTGAAGATCATTCTGTGTATTTTGGAGTACTCATTAGCATCTTTCTTTACCTTTTAAGAATGCAATGGAGTAGGCTAGTCATGGGACACTTCCAAGATCTCACAGCCTTATGATTTTCAATGCTCAGATGGCTCCTCTCTGGATGAAGGTGAGACAAAATAGGCAAGCGTATTTGCTTCATAGTGCAAGCCACTGAGAAATGAGAACCTGGCTGAAGGAAGTAGGACACACTGCAAGAGACATTACAGAAACCAACAGCTGCTAAATGTGGTCTAGAGTTCTACAGGAATGGATTAACAAGATGACTGGGCAACTACCAGTAAACACAAGAGAAGTGGAAGGAAAAGGATGTGTTCACATCTTGGAAGGCAGTAAGAAAACAAATGAGAGAAGATGAGACCAAAGAAAAGGACTACATTGGTACTGTATTTAACTCCTTTCTGATACAAAGAAAATTAAATATGGCCATACTTAATGCTGTATTTTACTAACTGCTATGAAATAAAGTCATAGTAACACTAATCAATTCCTTTTGTCAGTCACAAAATGACTGTCACCTGAATTTGAAGGTGAAACTGGTATATTTTGAGACAGTTTTTAAATGTTTTCTGATACAATATCATAAGGCTTGGTGTGCCCCAAGCCCTTCAGGCCTCATATCCATTTCAACACAAGTCACTGCCATGGAGCAAAAGGGTTTAACTTCATTTTCTGAATAGACAATTACAAAAACAAAACAAAACAAACAAACAAACAAAAACCACAAAACCAAAACAACAACAACAAACATACTGCCCCCCAAAACAAAACCAAAACCAAACAAAACTATCCACAAACTACTCAGAAAAACAATGCAAGTAATCATCTGCACAGGAATTCCAAAATAAGATCTTGCAAAGTAAAGAGACCCATATGCAGAATTTAGTTTTCAAGAGCAAACTTTTAATTCTGGGCCAAAACTTTCTGTACAAATCTTTGAGGTGATCAGTGTCCTCCAAAGTAATCTGTCATTGTGATTGAAAGTCAAGGAAAACCAGACTTCACAATAGTACCAAGCAGTCACTAGGCAAAAGCTATGCAACATCCTCTTATTTGCTACAAATTTGCTGCGTGTATTTTAGAAACAGCTATTGTTAAACTACAAAGACAGTTGTAACGAGCACCTTCTCCTCCCCAAATGTCCAGGACCTTCCAAACTGGAAAATAATAAATAAATAAGCCAAAAACAACAACAACAAACCCAACAACAAACAAGCCATATACAAGCACGCACACAAAAAAAGCAGAAATAGTAAATCAAGTCCCCTTGACTACTGGCTTTTAATCCCAAACTAGCAGCTCATCTCACAGATCTGTCACTTTCTAGCAGTTTGGTGACCTTGTACAAATACAATGTTATGTTGGCATCCTCTCTCTAGGACAGATACTTTAAACTGAAACAAACATCTACTTGACCAGAAGAGGTTTTTAAACTAAACATTCTCAGGGGTGCTAAAACATGCTATTTACATATGGCAGAAATGTACTGCTTCTTTACTCGAACCACCACGGGCTCCATGATGTCCACCCCAGCCTCTTGATGACTTCTACCCTGAATCATTAAGTGTGATAAGAAGCAAGCTTTGGCAAACATCCAAATGTCTGTTTCTAAAGCATTAGTACTCAGAAAACATAATACAAACCTAATTATTGTGCTTCCATGCTTATGAACAAAGCCAAACATCTATTTTCTACACAAGAGGGTCTGCTTCCCTCAGTGCAGCTCTAAAAGAACAAAATAAATTTCAGTCAAATAATTGCTGCCCACTTCCTATCCACCCCTCCAGTCTCCAAACATCCTCTAACCCAGATTCTCAAACAAAGAAAAACAAATGCCTCATTATATAAACAAAAGTTATGTTTGAAAATCTACTTGCCTGCTCACCAATAATGATGGGGAAAGTTTCCTAGGTGAAAAGTCATGTCATCATTTTCCACAGATTTCACTTGAAATTTAAAAAAAATAATAATAAAAAAGAACAAAACAAAACCCAAATGAAATAAAGAAACAAACCAACCACCCACCACACGCTTTAAGCTTATGCTTTTGGGCCACTGCTGCACCAGTAAGATTAGGTTTAACAGGCAGGCACCATCACTGCCCAGGGAAAGGCAGTCTTGGCTATGGCAGCAGCAGCATACTCAAGCCCAGTGTTCCCTTCCATGTTAATGGCAAGAGGCTAGAGATGACTGATATGTCTGAAAATGTCTGATCCTACTTGCATAGTATGTCTATCATAAGCTGCAATGACCTGGAGGTGGCCCTCTCCCCACCCTGGTAAAACAGGAAATACAGAAAATACAGATAAATAGCTTACTGTGGCATAAAACCCTACAGTGAGATCCAAAGAGGAACCTAATTCTCACCAATGTGAAAAAGATTTTCATCCCTTTCTTGCTCCCATGATAAGAAAAAGCAGCCTCCAGACCCTTGCAGGCCCTGGCTCCAAAACTGACTGCTCCAAAAGCACAACAGCATGGAAGGGGAGCGGGGGGACCTCCCCCTGCCACACAACTCTTCAGGAAAGACAACCCAGTTAGAAAAGGGCTGTGAACACATCCTTCAAAATTATCTGCTGTGAGTAACAACGGGGCAGTTTATTTTGGTGTGTTCATACAGTCTGATGTGAGCCCACAGCAGGGCTACACAGCCCCTCAGCTGTAATCCTAACAGTGGAAGCACACAGGGCTTCCTTTCGCTGCACTGGCAGAGGGTCAGCAGCAGATGCAATGTCACAACTTCCAAAAAAACCCTATAAACAGACTTCTTTGTCCAGTCCAAGATGAAAACATAGACTCATATCTCACCTGTAAACTTGTCTTTGCAGAGGGACAGCTACAAGACCAAATTAACCAGCAGTGCTGTTCTTAAATGAGTTACAGAAGCCAATGTATAATATTTTCACACCAGGATAAGACAACAACCCTGAAAAAAGGACTCGTGTCCAAAATCTATGCCCAAAATGGGGCAATTATCACACAAACCACATTCCATTTCAATAATTCCAGTTTCTTGCTATACACAAAAAGTACCAGAAACTCTCTCGTGTTACTTATAAACTAATTTGAGTGATGGGATCAGAAGAGGAGGATGGGGGAGAAAGTACCGATTACTAGCTGGAAACAGAGGGTAGGACACTAAAAGAGATCAGATATGAAAAATAAATCCACTGGGTTTTTTTTCTTTATCCCATTGCATTTACTCTTTCTAGCTTTTGTGTCAGAACAGTCCTAGGATCTTATTTGACCTGTTCCACCATTTTACAGTGTTCCCACCAAAAACCACATCAAAATAAAGTCCCTCCATTATACTATCATTAGATGTTTTTCAAATTTTGACAATACAGACCTACACTCAAATAACAAATGAAAAGCTTCCACATACAGTCTCTGCTGATTTTGACATAGTCTACTCATTTCAAAATAGTTTTATCAGGAACCAGTACAGCACAGCTAGCACAGAGGTTAATCTCAGATCTTTTTACTAGAGTTAAGGAAAAAAAAAAAATGATTTGCCTTTATTTCCCCCAACAGAGCATTAACTGTTGAAGCTTTTGCACTAGTTATTTTTGCTTAGAGTCTCCCTTTCTGTCAGCCTTCAATGCTTACCGTTTTTTGGTCAAACCCTAAGCAAAACCAATCTCCTTTCTTCCTCCCTAAATTCATATGAACATATGAGAACTGCATCAAGCCCTTTTTTCCTCCCATGACGGCCACAATTCATTTTGTCTGAATATTCTCTGACAGAGCACAAAATGCTCGCCATTCTCTTCAAGGGAACAAAGCTTCAAGAAACTGTATTTTTACTTCAATTTCTGCAAATGAAGTCCAAGTAGCATCACTGGAAACAAGAAATAATTGACCCAGTTACATTTTCCTGGACCTGAAATCTTCTCTACGTTGGACACATATAAAAAATGATGCCCTTTTATGAGACTCTGGAAATCAATTATAGCAATAATTCCTGAAGTAAAGCTACACAGAGACTGTTAATGAACAGCAGCAATACCCTTGAAAGAAAAGCAGCTGAACCCACTGACTGCCCCAGTCTATGCAGGAGCTCCTTTCTAACACGCTCTATCTGCTTATCTCTTTTTCACGGCTAAAATCCCTCCACAACGAAAGGATTTTTCACAAGTATATTTTTCCTTTAAGTATTTCTAGGGCTATGATCATTGTAATACCTGAGAATATCATACTCTGTGACACGTTTATCTTCAAAATGTCCTTTGGACAAAAGGGGATTAAAGGCACATGGAATTAACACCCAATTTGTTCAACGTCATAGGAAGTCTGTCAGGGCAGGGAACTGAAGCCTCCCTCATCTTCCTAAGCCCAAGTGGAGCATCCCATTTAACCAGCAGCCTTGTTCTCTCACAGGTGTGTATATATCACACTAGATATATATAACCTGAAAGTAAATCAAAAACAAATACAATTTTGAAAAAGCTGTAGTAATATTCTCTCTCATCAGTAACTCAATTAAGCCTTTAAATTCCCTGTCAACAGACAAGTTGACAATACGGAAGGAAAATGTACATGGCTACACATATGCAGTGCCCAATTCCCAAACTGAAGCCCGATTTTGAAAGCACAAAATACATGTAGGGATGGAGTCAGGAAGGCTAAGGCATGGCTTGATCTGAACTTGGCAAGATATGCACAGAGTAACAAGAAGGGCTTCTACAGGTACGTCAGCCAGATAAAGAAGGCCAAAGAAAGCATACCCCAACCCAATGAGCATGACTGGCAAGCTTGTAACAACAAACAAGGAGAAGGCTGCCTTAATTTTTCTGCCTCAGTCTTCACTGTCAATCTCCTTTCTCACACCTCTCAAGTGAATGGACCACAAAATGGGGACCGGGGAGGCAAAGTTCCTCCCACTGTAAAAGAAGATCATGTTCATGACCACCTGAGGAAATTGAACATATCTAAGTCTATGGGATCTTATGAGATTCATCCCAGAGTTCCAAGTGAGGTGGCTGATGTAGTTACCATGCCGCTCTACATGACATTTGAAAAGTCCTGGCAGTAAGATGAAGTGTCTGGTGCCTGGAAAAAGCAAAACATTGAACCCATACTTCTGACCTGGCAGCCTCACCTCTGTGCCTGGGAAGATCACGGAACAGATCCTCCTAGAAGATATGCTAAGGGACATGGAGAATAGGTAGGTGATCTGAGACAGCCAACATGGCTTCACCACGGGCAAGTCCTTCCTGACCAACCTAGTGGCCTTCTGTGATGGAGCCACTACCTCAGTAGACAAGGGAAGAGCTACGAATGACACTGATCTGGACTCCTGTAAATCCTCTGACCCACAACATCGTTGGAGAGAGATAGATTTCATGGGTGGAGTATTCAGTAGATAAGGAACTGGTTGGATGGTTGCATTCAGAGGGTAGTGGTAAACCTCTACAATCTTCAGATTGAGATGGTTGACAAGTGGTATCCCTTAGGGGTCCACAGTGGGACCAGTTCTGTTTGATATCTTCATCAAAGACAGACAGCAGGATCAAGTGCACCCTCAGGAAGTTTGCAGATGACACCAAGTAGTGCAGTTGACACACTTGAGGGATGGGATGCCATCCAGAGGGACCTGGACAAGCTGGAGAAGTGGGCCATATGAACTTCATGAGGTTCAACAAGGCCTAGTGCAAGGTCCTGCACCTGGATCAGGGCAATCCCCAATATCAATAGAACCTGGGTGATAATGGCATTGACAGCAGGCCAGAGGAGGAGGACTTGGGCATCTTTGTGGATGAAAACCTGGACATGAGGCCACAATGTGTGCTTGCAGCCCAGAAGGCCAGCTGTATCCCGAGCTGCATCAAAAGAAGCACGGCCAGCAGGTCACGGGAGGTGATTTTGCCCCTCTACTCTGCTCTGGTGAGACCCTACCTGGAGTACTGCATCCAGCTATGGAGCTCTCAGGAAAAGAAGGACACGAACCTGCTGAAGCAGGTCCAGAGAAGGGCCACAAAAATAGCCAGAGGGCTGGAACAGCTCTCCTGTAAAGAAAGGCTGAGAGAGTTGGGGTTGTTCATGCTCTGGGGAGACGGCCTTCCAGTACTTAAAGGGGGGCCTATAAAAAAGATGGGGCCTATAAGAAAGATGCAGGGCCTGATGCAACAGGACAATTGTTAATAGTTTGTTTTAAACTAAGAGAGGGTAAATTTAGACTAGACCTAAAGGAAGACTTTATTTTTTTTTTTAGAATAAGGGTGGTAAAACATTGGCCCAGGTTGCCCAGCAAGGTAGTAGATGCCCCATCCCTTGGAAACATTCAAGATCAGGTTGTACTGGGCTCTGAGCACCCTGATTTAGTTGAAAGTGTCCCTGCTCACTGCAGGCGGCTTGAACTTTAAAGGTCCCTTCCAACCCAAACCATTCTATGATTTTATCTCCGAATAAATGCTCTCTAATTTTCCAAATATATTTAGAATATCATCACAACATAGTCACACAGTCTTAAAACGTATTTTCTATGACTTCACTGTACACAGTGTTTTATAGCCAGCCAGGATAATGTGGTCCAGTGACTGCTTCATCTTTTTGAAAGGAAAAGGCTCAAGTCAGTCATACGAGGTACATTCCAATTCTCCACAGAGTATTTCTTGACAGCATTAGGTAGAGCTTTCTTCATCTTACAATTACACAAGCTGTAAGTGATGAGCAAGTCAAGCAGCTTTTTTGACAAATTCTTCTTGGAGATGAGGCACATCTTTTGTCTTCCAAAAAAGCTCACTTAAGAGATTAGAAAATAAGTGGAAGTCTGAACAAATTTTATGTACACGATAATATGTATCCCATTCACAATAGTAAAATGAGGAACTCCAAACACAAAAGTTAAAGCAAGCTACAGACTTGTCATTTTGGTCCAGACCATCTCCTTAGGAAATAGCTTCTAAACCTACCTTTCTGTTCCTTACAGCATTTATGAATTTTAATATGTAATAAACTCCAAGTGAAATGAGCTTAAACAATCCACCAAAAGGCCAGAGAAAAATCAAAATGCTTTAAAGTATGAAAGAGCTCTTTTGAGACCACACATTCTTGAAAACAGTAAGAAAAAAACAACTGTCATACTATGTCATATGAACATATGTTAAAAGCATATTAATTTCAGAAACAGGTATTGTGTGACCATACAGTAAACCTCATCCATAGACCTGACTGTCTTTCTTGGGTGTGTTTCTCCTCCTCACATACCTGAAGAGCCTTCAAAACTCTAAAGGATTCATGATCCATGTCCAAACCAAAACTGGATGAGATGACCATTGTGACTATAAAATAGCAGCGTGATGTCTACCTACAGTGCAGCACACTAGATGCTTTTATTTTTTTAGAAAAGCTTGCCTTAAAGAGTTCTGTGCCTTCCATCGTTTTAACCATAAATGCAGCATTACCAGAACACAAAACCCAAACCACCACCACCACCCCCAAAACCCAACTGCTGTCCTCTTCTACAGCTTAGAAATAAAATCCGTATAGAAAACACTGTCAGTCACTTTTATCATTTACTTTGGACAGTCACTTTTTAATTTCTGTTCCTCCCTTAACATGTTAACAGGAACATGCCAAACATGACAGAATTAAAAAAAAACCAAACCACCAAACACAAAAAAAAACAAAACAAACACCTAAACCAAAAGAACACCAAAACACCTGACTGAAACAAACCAAATTTATACTACCTCAAAAACAAAAGTTTCACTTTGCATATAGCTTTTAATATTTCGAAGACTTTTGTTACAGCCTCCTCAAATTCTGAGATTTCTTTCTGCTTCTTCCACTTGACAAAATTACGATTGTATTCCTTGTATTCCCCCACACATCCAAAATAAACATAACTGTTGCTGTGACAACTTTAAGTTTGCAGAGAACATCTGGCCAAAATACACGAGAGCTTCCAGTGGCACACAGAATGAGAGCAGGGAGCAATTTAGATATTGTTTGAAGAATGCAACTGGCCACTGAAGTCTTTTGTCTTGCATAGGAAGTTACGGCACAAGCAGCTTCCACTTGCAATCAAACCAGTGTACCTGTTGGCAGGCTCCTGGGGAGCTTACCAGGGGAAAAGCTTTAACTGACATGAACAACAACAATTTTGCACTGCAAACACTGAAGAACAAATGATTTTTGATATTTTTATAGCCACTAGAGAGTTGCTACAAGCTCTTAGAAATGCTTATTTCTTCATTTTGAAGCATGTGGATATCACAAGCCAAAGCCAGGAAGAAGAAAGCAATGCAAAACCATCACAGTTACGGGGGTATGGAGTCCCCAGTGCATTCCCCAAAAGCCACAGGCTTGTCCAAGATTTACAGTTTCTGTCTTACTCATCTAAGGGAAGACTCTTCTCACTTCCTCCCACTGCTGGAGCTGTTTTTTGATTAGCGAGCCAGGATTACCTTGGCAGAATCAACAAGCAAGACCTCATTTGTGCAAATTCCAATAATCCAGTTTATTACTGGAAAGCTTGGCAGTTTTTAAACTTCCTTGGTTTTTGGAGCTCATAGATGGTCCAGGACTAGTATGCACCCCCATACAGCAAATTTAAGTCTACTGGCAACAGATATGCTTTTAAGTATCTTCCACAGATTCTTGAGAAATAACTCACGGATGTCCATGCCCCCACCAATTACATGTAGAAAACGAGGGTTCTAGATCCATCCTAATGGGATGACACCAGTGTGAAACTTGAGCCATGTTACCATGAACCACAGCCAGAACAGACAGCAAAAAAAAAAAATCAGGTTTCCATAGACCTTTCTGTCCTCTGAACTATTAAGTTTGACTTAAGAATAGGATAAATAACAAAGCACAGTCTCATATCTACTACTCTATATTCTCCTTTGCTCCATATGATTCCAGCAGAGTTCTGTAAACATGAAGAGATGGCGATACAAACTGGAAATACGGGATATAGCCACCTTCTCCCCTTCAAAGTACCATCACGTTTTTCCAAGATTCTCCCCAGTCAGTATGCCAATCAAACAAAAGAGGAGATAGATATGGACAACACACCAGAAGAGTTGGTCAAGAAGAAAAAAAATTACCAGTAGTATAAATATTCTGAAAATACACTCATCTCCCTCACTGCCAAAGGAAAGATCATAAGTGTTGACTATTTGCTAGTCTTAATTCCTTAATTTGAAAATAAACTTATACGTCCTCATCCACAGTGTATAACACTGGCCTAAGAACAAAAAAGAAAATTTTTCAACCCCAGTATTTTTACATTGCCTTGATTTTGTTTTATGGACACACCTGCCTGATGCAGGTGTGATTTCTATCCTGATCACTATTGAAGTTTTGTGTTGCTACTGAGGAACATTCTTTCAAGTTCTGAGGTAAAAAATATTCAAGCATTCCCTCCAGAGTAACATAACCACAAGCAGTGTACGGAAACTTGCAATGCAAAAAAAAAAAAAAAAAAAATAAAGCCAGACAAGATGAACACTACCTGGGTTGTAAAGGCCTCAAAGTAGTTAAACAAAGAAACTAATTTCCCTTTATAGTCCTTCTTGGTTCTTGTAGATTTAATTTCAGTAAAGAGCTATTGCAAAATTCACACATTGCAAACGTGGTTTGCAAACTAACTGCTCCTTTATCTTTGAGGATTTAAATTTTAACACCATAAATTGTGGGTTGGAAGGACTAGAAGGAAAGAGTTGTTTGTATACTGGATCCGTGGCTTCAAGGGGAAAAAAAAACAAACAAACTGATTTCTCCTAATGTCATGAGACTTGACTAGTCCAACTGTTGCATAAAAGACACACGTACGTATGTACGGCTTTGGTACTTAACAGGACTGGATGTCCAATACCTATTCCTCCAGGCAGTTCCATTAGTTGTCTGGAAGACAACAAGACTACTGGTTACAAAACAATTGTTCATAATTTGCAAACCTTCCCAGTTGGGTACCTCAAGGAGCATGCACCACTCTTGCAAAACCTACACTCAGTAAAACAACAAAAAATATTTAGCAATGTCAACCACATGGATCATCTTCAACAACCCTAGCGAAACTGTACGCCAAGGAAGTCTAAAATAACTTTAGAAAGTAGCACACAAACAGGCACCTTAGCAACCATCCACTTCCCTGCAGGGGCAGGAGCACAGCTTGCTTAGCGGGTACTCGGGTGTGGGACTCCAGCCATAAGGACTCTGTTTCCCTCTCAGCCACTGGCCTGCCGCAGGATGTTACACAAGTCCTTGTCTCCTCAATACCCCAGATGACCAAGGCACAGAGAGGAAATTCCTACACTGATATAACAAGTACAGAAGTTCATTAATAGACAGATATTAATAATTTGTCTACTTTCTCCTGAAAGAAGCCAACACTTTATAAAAAAAGCCAAACCACTTTCAAATAAGACCATGCTTCTTCCCCAGAGGCTCATCATGTTCAGGCATACCCAATAAAGGCTATTCTGCACTTGCTGAATACCTCACAAAAATTACCATGACCCATCAACCAAGACACAGTGGTTTCCAAGCCTTTCATCTGCAGGCCTCAGAAGACTTTCCAGCAGAGACACTACTGGCTACAGTGGTTAGGGTAGTAGACCTAGTTTTAGTTCCCAGAGCCCTCAAAGGCTGTCAAAAGGCCACAAAGTGAGAAGCTGCGTAACTGTTCTCGCAGCCTATTCCCGCACAAGCCAAGCAATGTTCATCCTTGATGAAAATTATTTTTCTTTTAAAATTACATCAACTTTCCTCTGAAAACTAGAGATCTGTACTTGATTCCATTAAAAAGTCAATCAATTGTAAGCAAAATCTGCTTCTACCTTGGTGGAAAATTTGTCTGTTTCCTCTTCAGTGAAGGAATTTCTTCCTAATTGTAACATTAAATGAAGGGGAAAAAAAAAAAAAAAAAGGAATTAAAACTCTAGCCAAAAAGGCAATACTGTTGTGTTTGGGAAGTAATATTTAAAGTGTTTCTCCTTCTCCTGGCTTCACTTGAATTTTCCCAGATTAAGTTCCTGCAGTTGCAGTAGAATCACAGAATAACATGAAATGGAATAGACTTCTGTTTACCTGGTCCCATTCCCCCAAGAAAACCAGGACAAATTGATTTGGGTTGCTCAGGGTCTCGTCCGTCTGTGCTCTGAACATCTGCAAGAACATCCCAACTTCCCTGGGTAGCCTGACCACCCTCACACCGGTTTGTGGTTTTTGTTTTTTTCCCTGATATCTCATTGGGATTTCACTTGCTGCAACTCCTGTCTGCTGCATCTTGTTCTACTGCCATGCACCTCCTAGAAGATCCTGCCTGTGCCCTCTCCATAGCTTATCAGTTAACTGAAGACACAGGATAGTTTTTCCTTAAAGAGCAACACAACTGAGTTGTATTGCCAAGATGTTCATAAAATATGTACACACAGATATGGATTTTCAGCTTGTTTTTCTAACATAGAAACACTGTATTTTCATTTGCAACGTAATGCTGTCTCTTCTGGAGTGCCCTTCTGCTGCATGCACTACAAAAGGCATGACAAGGCATTCACAGACAAGCAACACAGAGCAGCTAACGTGGTTAAAAACTCCTATCACAAATTACTCTGCGGTAATCCTCCCATACAGAGAAACCTTAAGGTTTTGGTCTTTTGCACTAGTCCTGCCAGTCCGAGGTACTTAACCGACCTCATGATACACGGTTTTTCACAACTTCTCTGTGAAGCAGGGAAGTGATATTTAGCGATGTGGAAACTGTCCACAAAGAAAACCACATGCAAACGTGGTCAAACATGAGGATGAGGACTACAGGCCACAGCTCGGGGCTTGTACCTGTTCCACTGGGGCACCTCCTTTGGTGTCACGCAGGCTGTAGCGAAACGCCAGAGATGGAGCGTTGGAGCGCTGCTGCTCCCACCCTGCCAGCACACCTTCCCCTCCAGAAGTAAACTTGAGGCACATGGATGGATGTTTCGCTCCCAAAGTGAAGTCGTTTGGGTTTTTTGGTTAACTCGGGGGAGACTGCTCCCCTTATGCGCTGCTCTCCCCCCTCCCCTCCTCGCCGTTCCGCCGCCCCCTCAGTCTCCACCAGACGGCTAGAGGTAGCCGGCAGACCGGGCTCTGCCACAGCCACCGGGCAGAAAAAGAGTAGCCCCCGGCCACGGGACCGTCTCCAGTCTGAGGAAGGGTCTCAAGGGGACTCTACATTTCTCCAAAATTAACTTCCGAGAAGGCGCAGCCCCACGCCTTGCGCCCAGGGCGCCGTCGGCCCTTCCCTCCTCTCCGTCAGACCTCACCGCCCCGCGTCCCCCAGCCCACCCCTCCTGGGCAGCCCCGGCCTCACGTTGCCCCCGCTCCCGCCGCCCGGGAAGTCCCGCGGCCGTCCACGTCCCCCGCCCCAGCAACGGAGGGAGACTCCAACCCCACCGCTACGGGGGCGAGGAAGAGCCGCAACAAGTCCCCGCCGCGGCCAGCCGCCCTTACCCAGCTAGTGCCGCAGGTCCAGCAGAAAGTGCGGAGGCCCCCCGTTGAGCTGGTAGAAGAGCGAACCCAGGCAGAAGAGCAGCAGGGCGGCCATGCAGAAGCCGTAATCGCGCAGCGAGAGGAAGGGCAGCAGCGAGAGGGGCCGCCGCCTCTTCCAGCTCCCGCCCTGGCTCAGGCTCCCTCCCGCCGCCGGGGACCGGGGCGCCGGGCAGTCCCCGCTGCCGTGCTGCTGTTTCTTCTTCATCCTCCCCTTCGGCGCCGCTTGGTCACGGAGCCCGCCGGGGAAAGCGCATCCTCCATCCGCCTGCTCGGCTCCGGCTGCCGGCGGCGAGGAAAGTTCCCGGGAGCTCAGGCGACCCGTCCCGTCCTCATTGCCGGCTTCCCGCGACAGTCGAGAGCCCCTGGCGCTGCGGCTGCTGTTGCTGCTGCGGATCGCCGCTAAGAGGAGGGGAAGGAGGTGGTCACCATCCCGCTCTCGGGGGCTCCTCTCCTCCGCCGCCGCTCTCGCTCCCTCTCTCCGCTCGGCCTCTCGCTCCGGTGTCAAGTTACAGCCAGTGTTCCGCCGCCGGCCGCCTGAAACTCGCCGCCGACTTGTGCGCGCCGCCCCGGCCCGGCCCGGCCCAGCCTCTGGTCCCCAAGACGCGCCCGTTCCCTCCGCGCGAGCGACCCCTGCAGGTGCCGCTACCGCCCCACCGGCCCGGCGACGGCGGGCCCCGCCCCCTGCCACCTGCCCCCCCTGCCCCGCC